>JADDON010000551.1:0-15094 GCA_017140175.1 Fusarium staphyleae | reverse complement strand
ATATCTAACCTTATTAATCTAAGTTACTAGGTTGCTAGGCTTAGGTACTGAGCCTCTATTGTTTCTTTTTATTGATGATTTTATTGGGCTACTTTGATCCCCTATATGGGTGCTATAAAGTTACTCTGCAATTATTACGTCATAAATATTTCCAATTTCTCATGGACTGATTGTCGGTCGAGGAGGCATTTCTCTTGATCGCAAACTGTTACCCGAGTTATGAGTTCCACGGTGCTAACTAGTTGGTTAGTGAGGTTAGCACCGATACTACTCAACTCCACCTCGCAAACTGTTGCCGTTGGATTTCAGCTGCGGGACTCTCTGGCCAATGAAGCCGGCTTCTTATACCAAAAAGACTGGTCATAGGATGAATCTCTAGTCATGCTAAGTTCAAAACGGAAGTGATCACTTCGCACCGTCGTTTTGACCGCTCTCGTGTCCTTCCAACTTCCCCTCCCCCCCCCTCCTCTATCCTCTCAACAGGAGTCTCGCTGAGTTTCTTATCTTTAACTTGGAACAAGACGATTATGGCGAGGACCGCCAGGGAAGCATGTTTATTAGGAAATAGCCCGCGCTCATAGTGCTCAGATTCTGGCAGAAATTTGTCGACCCAGCGGGATAGTTGTACTATATTGGAGAATAGGCCGACGAAGCGGTCTATTATCACGAACAAGATCAGTATATACCGGCAGTGCATGGAATTTTCAAGAGGTTTCCAAGCCGATATTCACAGGCGATAGGATCATAAGTCCAGATACTGACACCAGGTAAACCGTATTAGCACTAACAAAGACTGATTGAAAAGTATGAGCAGACGTAGTGAAACTAATATTTATCACTTTATATATTCAACCTAGCAGATGATATCAATAGATAAATGCTTTGTTGGTGATACATTTTGTTGTTGGTGATGACTTCCACCCCACGTTGTGCACTCTAGTGGTCCTTGTAGACCCTTAGTTAATAGGTGCGGCCATTCAGGCAGTCAGACGGATCTTCAGCAGCGTTAAACACTAAACACTGAATAATGATTGGTGGGCACCACCACTGGCTCACTATTAAGCGCTAAGTCTGCCAGACGCGTGCGCCAGATCAGGCAATCAAAGACTTTTGAACTTCTAACTTAAACTCACATCCACGCTGACGTCCAGTGCTTGCCTTCTCTCTGCTGCGTTTCTTCATTCTGCCTCACAATGAAATGGACAATCCGCACAATTCCATGTCTCCCTCGCACATTGTTTCATCTGCCACGATCAGCCGCTTTTGTCTGTTCTAATAATTGCGGCCATCTGAGTGTAGCCTCTCAACTCTGGCGGCGGAAAATGACGACCACTTCGACAAAGGAGAGCTTCCATCGCGTGCCAGATACGACGCCCATTGAAGAGGAGCTTCTTCCCGGGTACAAGGCGGAGGACTACTATCCCGTTACGACAGACCAGACCCTGAATTCACGGTATCGCATCATCTGCAAACTTGGTCGTGGGGTTGGGTCAACCGTCTGGCTGGCCGCAGATGTGAAGTACGACAGCCCTGAGCTTCATTCAACTTCAAAAGTTTTGCTGATTGAGTAGCCAGAACGTCACAATATCGAGCTGTAAAGGTCTGCACTCGGACTACAGGCGGCGCAGTTCCCACCCAAGCCAGCCAAGAGATCGCTCTGGCCAAGTATCTCAAGACAGCGCCTGTCCGAGAGCACCCGGGCAGACGTAGCGTTCGCACAGCTATAGACTCTTTCACTCTCAATGGCCCTCATGGGATTCATACGTGTCTTGTCTATGCGCCTCAGGGAATGACTTTCACTGAACTCCGCGAGTACTTACCAAATAACAGGCTACCGAAACGGATGCTGCAGACTAACGTCCAAGTTCTTCTGATCGCCCTGGACTATCTTCACAAAAACAACGTTGTTCATACTGGTTAGCTCATATTCACCAGTTTCAGTTATTCTTGCTAACTCCGGTAGATATTTCTCCGAATAATATCCTTGTTGGCGCAACGGAGGATACGCCATTTTCTCAACTAGAGGAGGATGAACGGACGCGCCCTGTTGCAAGGAAGGTTCTCTCCGATAGAACAATCTACATGTCGCGCCCAGTACCGCGGACCAACGGGCAGCTTATGCTGTCTGATATGGGCTCAGCAAGATTTGGCCCAGAGACTTTTAAGGGTGACATTATGCCTGACGTCTACAGAGCCCCAGAGGTTATTTTAGGAATGGACTGGTCCTCCAAAGTTGACCTGTGGTCGGTTGGGGTTATGGTAAGTTTCAGCCCTTCACGAACGATGGTGATCTACTGACATCAGTATAGATTTGGGACCTTTTGGAAGGCAAGCGACTATTTTATGCGAAGAAGGACGGCGTTCTTGATGATGAACAGCATTTAGCGGAAATGGTGTCTCTGATGGGTAACCCGCCGCCCGAGTTCTTGCAACGCAGTGAAATCTGCGCAAGGTTCTTCGACGATGCGGGTGAGAATTTCCCTATCGCACCATGATTTGCATACAACTAATACCATGTGATAGGCAATTGGAAAGGCTCCATTCCTATCCCGGACCAGTGCTTCGAAGATCGCATAACTCAGGTTCAAGGAGAGGACAAAGAGCTGCTGCTTGGATTTGTGCGCAGCGTGCTTTGTTGGCTGCCCGAGAAGAGACCGACAGCCGAGGAGATGATATATGATGACTTTCTTATGCAAGCATACTTTGCCGCACAGTCGAAAGGTTAATACATAGTAGTTTGCAGCCACGCTCTTAAGGCAATGGCTATACTGTGTGCGTTCTGATTATCAGCGACGTTAAGGACTTCCCTTCTGCATTTGACTTCGCAGGCGAAATGTCAAGAGTATTCTTTCAAACCGATGTTCCAAGACCTTCGGAACGGCCACAACCCACGTTAATCTGTTTGAAGTTTCAAAGCAACCCAGCCCTCGCACTGGCGGGTTCGGTGGTTCTCAGATGAGCAACACAGGCTTCGGAGGTGGTCTGGGCTGGAAGGTTGGCCAACGCTGTTGAAGGAGGTGTCCGACTTTGCGGTAGATCTGGTAGGTCAGTTGACAGCCTGAGCTGGTTGATAACGTTTGACTGTATTTCTTGCGTTCAAGTTTAATATGATGCTCTTACTTTGGCTATCTCTGTATGTACATCGAGATTTGGTGATTTAGAAGATCATATTATGCTTATGCTTCGCTACGCCATGTTGGTCCTCATGGTCAGAAGCCCCCTTAGAGTGAATAAAAAGCCTGGCATAAGAGCATCATGGCTTTACACCAGAAGCAAGGCCTGAATAAGCCATTAAAATTACCAATCACGGAATCTAGGCACCTAATCGAGCGGCGTCTATGTGTGTTAGGATGCCGCTTGGTGGCGGTGGTGAGTCGACCAGGTTAAGGGCCCCCAGTGAAATGGCGCCCAGTAAAGTGGCCAGTGGCCCACGAGCAATGACAGCGAGCAACACCAATTGCAAGAACGTAACGTTCATGGGTTTGGGAAGGACTACAAGGAAAACCATGAGCAGCTAGCGGCCTCAAAATCTCAGCCATCAAAGCGGTTGTTGAGGTTCCTGCCCCATCAACATGCCTCGCCTACCGCATGCCAAACTAACCTGAATAGGCTTAACGGTCCAAGATAGCAATAATTGGCTGATGACTCATCTAAATTCTCCCCTCACCAGAATCATCCAGCTACGAGCAGCCAGAATCATAAACACCACGAGGATGACAGCTAAACAGAGTTGCTGGACTTGCAAACGTAAGACCACATCGACAATATTAAACTCGTAGCTGACAGGCACAACTTAAGGACGCAAGATCGGCTGTGATAGGACCTTACCCAACTGCAACAACTGCGTTCGGACGAGAAGAGAATGTCTCGGCTATAGTCCCCAGATAGTTTGGCCAGATCGCCATGATGGAAGACGTAGAAAGGGTGACCCGATGACACATCGTCCGCAGATCGATGGACCAAAGCCAGCGTACTATGGTGAGTACTTCCTGAATACCTTCTTCAGAGACGTGGATTTGGCCACAACTAGTGGTAATGTACACATGGTCTTGCAACTGCGCCACTTGCGGCCTCGACGCAACCCATCATTTCATGCTCCAGTTCTCGGACAGGATAGCATTCTTTTGAGTTACTGTAAGTGCGTGACCTAGAAGAATATCAGTGCTCTGCTGAAGGGCCTAGATGAAAATATTATATCTCCCATGATCTCAACAACACATATCCAAAACGGCTTCTGTTCAACATTACTACCAATGGCATTGTCGAATCAAGATAACGCTGCTACCGCACTACTCAATGCCATGATGGCAGTAGCAGTGATTCATCACTCCGGCTCAATAGTTGCTGCTACGCATTACAAGTTAAAGGCGGTACGGAATCTAGCTATCTCACTCAATACCGACAGCAGCTCCGGAAACGTCACATCCAGCGAGATTCAACTAGCCGCGGCCATGATGCTTTGTGTCTACGATGTACGAGAATGTAAAAGCGCCCGTATAAGTAACATGATGGCTGATAGGGGATAGGTTTTTGATCGAGAGGAGGGCAACTGGCATATACATTTAAACGGTGCCAGAAACATTGTACGGAGACAATGCTTGATGGAGGGGCAAAACTGCGGTTCATATTTTCTCTTGACATGGTGGCTCTATCATGAGGTCCTGGCCGCTTTTAACCAGCCATCGTGGGGAGATGATGGCCACTCTCCTGATCCAGATCATATAAATCCTCTACAGACCTTCAATGGCGACAGATCCCTGGTGGGTAGGTTAGAAAACCCAGGTAGTTATTTTCCTAACCTGAAAAACAGATCGTGGGATCTTTGGGGTGCTCCGTGGAAGTTCTTCATATAATCCATGAGATCAACCAGATGCGCCTATCTGTCCAGCACCCTATCGACGAATACTCACTAAATACGCTTACGCAGAAAAGATCCAATTTACAAGTCGTATTGTACAGTATTCGACAGCGGGTCGATCCTGCAGAGACATCAGACCGTTTAAGAGAAGATCGGATTTTGGCTATCGCAGAGCTGTATCGCCTAGCAACATTACTCTATCTTCAACGTGTGTGTCCTTTGATCGAAGATACAGCTACACGGCCAGTCTACGTGCAGCAAACAATCAAGATCCTGACAAATCTACAAGTTGCAACGAGCCCTTGGCCGATATTCATCATCGCATGCGAGGTGGGCGACCAATATCGCATCGACATATTGCACACGCTGGATCTGATGGACAGTATGAGAAGCATCGGGAATATCAAGGTTTTACGAGATATTATAGAGAGTATATGGAAGCAGCAAGACCTTCGCAACGTTTCTGACTCTAACCAGAGCGTTGATTGGTTGCAGTTCATCGATGGCGAGGTTCCGGCTCCTTGGTTTGTCTAGGCAACATATAGCTAATACAAAACTTGTTCTCGTCTTTATTTAATGATTATTATCCTCATAATTAGGGGGATGCGAAACTCGGTGGACGTTATGGACTGTGGTGCTTGCTACCAAAATCGTTTCAACGCGCGATTGAGGCTGTGGTGAACTTAGCAATGTGGCATCAAGAGACGGCTTAGCTCTAGTACTGGTGACTCAGAACCTGCGGCGAACTCGATCGTGCTGATCAATACGGTCGAATTCCAGCCGAACCATCTGAATAACTGAGGTACTCTCTCACTTCCCAATACACATAACTTGGCACTTAAGCAGCTCAGCAGTGCAATCAAAGATTCTTGCAGCATGTAGACTAGTCCATTCCAGTCCGACAACGTAAGTTACTGCTCTGAGCTGATTTCCGACCATGAAATAATTACCTATCCAGACATGCGCATAATAACCCAGTCGTTTTGGAGGGCAGCTAGTGGCCCGTTACTCAGTGGCTTACTGGGAGTTGTCGACTGGACCTTTCTTTCACTGTGAAAAGTGCGAGATACAGACAATCCCTGCCGTTAGTGTACTCCGCACTCAGTAGCAGAACCTATCAACTGCAATATGGATGCTGGATCATCTGGTCAGAGATTGATAACAGCTGAGCTAACCGATCTAATCACACTAGCAATCCGTATGATCGGGAATTCTCGTAGCTTAACCAACACGCAGCGTGATCAGGATCATGAGGTGGGCCTAGCACGTCGCTAAACCCTGCTTGAAGTTATCAATCAAAATTTGACTTGATCTTATCAATCTGGCTGTCGTCTCATCTTTATCTGTCCTTCTCTTCCCTCCCCCATCACCTACTAGAACGGCTCTATAACCGAAAATGCAAAATCTCAAACCGCCAAGCGCTAAGCAGCTCAAGAACGAAGAGACAGTGACCAAGTATGCCGTTTTCTTGTGTGGACTCATACTTTTTGTTACCTTCACACGTAGGCTGCGCAGTTTTTGCATCGCATGTCCACAGTCCAAAACGACCGGAGGATCATCAAGTTACGGACGTGTGGCCTATTTACAAGCTTTTGGGTATGTAATGAATATTTATCTTCTGAATGATCAAACACTGATATCTCAACTAGGAGCTTACGTAGACGTTTGTCTTGGAAATGGTGCGAGCGACCTTCCTTAGGCTTTATTCTGTTGATCAGCATCTACGTCGTTGGCAACATCTCCTTTTGCTCAACCAACTTTGCGAGATCTGAGCTTCTCAATCACTGGTCCTCCAGATTTGGATGGTAAGTTAAAGCTCTTTCTTTAAGCTATCTTGCTCCTCACTGATATTCGTCAGGATGGCAGCTGCTAATATGACACTGTGTGTCTTTTTCGGCCTCAAGAACACACCACTAGGTCTTTTAACATCCATCTCGCATAGCCAGCTAAATGTTTTTCATCGTATTGTCGGCTACACGACTTTTTCTCTTGTACTCCTTCATGCTGCTGTCTACACTACCCACTTTGGACGACAGGGACGCTTGATACAGTTGACGAAAAAGGAGGATCTTGAAGGAATGGGCGCTGCTCTCGGCATGCTCATCTTACTGATGGGTATCTTCAGACACAAGCATTACGAACTGTTTTATATCAGCCATGTTGTCGGGTTTGTAGTCACTGCTTTCTTGACGGCCCTGCATAGACCAGATTGGGCGAAGAAAATGCCAGTCGTGATGCTCATTGCGTTCGGCATCTGGATGGCTGATCGAATCATCAGGTTTATCAGAGTGTCCTGTAATATCATCAATAACTCGGCTACACTCCATCCTCTTCCTGATGGGGGAACACGAGTAATACTCAACAAGCCTGGAGTTCAAGTCGCGTTACCAGGATCGCATTGCTATTTATGGATACCAACAATCCGACTTTTCGAGAGTCATCCATTTACCATTGTCAGTAATGATCTTCATGGTCTAGAGATGGTGATGCGGCCACACGAAGGTTTTACTAAGGCCGTTGGCAACTTTGCAACCATCACCCCAAAATCTACACTGCGGGCATCAGTTGATGGGCCATACGGATCATTGCCAGACGTCAAAAGCTACGACAAAATTGTTCTCATCGCCGGAGGGAGCGGCGCCGCATTTACCTTCGGTGTCCTTAATCGCCTTATGATGCAATCAGAGAGGTTGCCAGTCCAGTCTATTGAGTTTGTATGGGCGGTGAGACGCATTGGTACGTTTGAAACAGATACCCAAAGAGACCCTTCAGTAACTAACCATCATATCAGAACATTTGGACTGGTTTAGCCGCCACCTGAATACTTTGATTAGGGCTGGATATACACTAGGCTTGAAGATATATGTCACAAGCGGGAACACAGGACACATCCCTGTGTCATCGGCCTCTCGCAGCGCCGACAATCGCTCATGTCCTGGTGACTTAGAAAGAAGAGCTCTGTTGGGTGAAGATGCGTTTGACTATATGTCAATTTCGGAGAGTGATGATTCGCTACATGGAAATAACTGGGGAGAACCAAGTCTCAACATACGATTTGAGAAGCTCGACATCGTTACGGTAATCAATACAAGTTTGGAAGCAGCGGGATGTCATCAAAGGGTTCTCATCGCATCTTGTGGACCCAAATCTCTCGTCGATGCCGTGCTTGATTCGGCAACTAAATGGCAGAACAAGGAAGGTTATAGGATAGACGTCCATTCCGAAGACTTTGGCGGTTAATAGAAGATAGAAGTAGAGACTAAATATAAGCAGTCTAATACTGTAACATGGATGATACATCTTCTCGTTCGGGATCATAAGGATAATCCTAGTATAACCATCGTGCTACAGTGGAAATTGTCATTTCCGCGTGATGGACTGGAGTTATCAAACGTGTGGTGAGCGTCTAATTCAGTTAGTTAAATGTAGTAATCCACCCCCGTTCTACGCCCTTTTAGATTCATTGGTTTACTTAATTCTAATCATTTTGTAAAAGATGACCCATGTCACTGACAAAACAGGTGGAGTAATACATACCTTGAGGTTGTGGTCGCTCAACATCCTACACCCATATTTCACTTGTCTAGATATCGAAAGAAGCTGTGGTATAGTTCGTGATACTCGCTTGGCTATTTTCTAAGAGCTCTATGAGCCCAATGTTTCGGAGGATGGCGTGGCAATAGGGATAGCTGTAACCATTTTTCCACTGCCCCTATAAAATTGTCCGATGCCACGACGTTATCGGATTTTAAATCCGAGCTAGGCGTATTACCGTCACTATCCGAAGTGACATGGTTTGATGGCCCAATAGAAACCACTTGAACAAGTGAAAGTCCTCATCAGCTTGGGTTTCCTGGGCCTTGAGAGATATTGACATTAGAGCATACTAGCCAGCCCATACGCTCTTACACGAAGGAGCAGGTATGTTTGCTTGCTAAAACTTAGTATTCTGGCTATATAAACATAATCTAGGCGCACACCGGCTATTCGGTGGTCGAGGCTTGAAGCTACGTCCAGACATTGTATCGCGTTTCTCTTGCCACTTTGTTAAAAATGTGCCTTTTAAAGCTCTCTAGGGCTGGTTATGATAATATAAACCAGTAGTTTAGAGTTACAGGCGCCCAACACTAAGGATGGCTCCGTAAGGTTAAAGTTGCTCTTCTTAGAGTGACTAAGGCCGAGTATAGAGCTCGACGGACACAAGGAGTCTTCGGTCTTTCGCCTACGTGACAACTATTGCTGGTTATTTTAGGAAGGCCCACTCTTCATAAAGCCACGCTCCAGTGACTATCGATGCATGTCGGCTTGGACTCTCGAATACTTAGAACGATACGTGACACGCTAGATGATCACGGGGTTCAATCAGTGGCTTGTCTGTACCAAGTCCGATAATTGATCCACGGACGCAGAGGTAATTAAAAGTAAAGACTTGATATACTGTTATGAGTTCTCTCTCCTTTCCCTTCTGTATAGCAAAGTCGCGATTCAGCCATTGCCAATGTGCTCTGGGCTTGACGGGAGGGAAAATGTATTTTTTAGTAATAGCAGGACCACCATTCAATATATTATTACCAATGCATTTCATCAAGTTCATCATATTACAGATACCAACCCAGTTTACCGTTGTAGCTGGGCCCAATATCGTTGTCACGCTAAAATGCACTGAACCCGAGCTAAAAGGATTGCATCACCTTCAGCTTCAAGTCGCTGAGGCAATAAAGGACGTCCGAGAACAAGTCTAACGTGATATATGGCGCATAATACGTGATCACTTAGAGTCAGTGACATTTCTTTCATGCGTCGTTGCCCTATAAAATATGAACCCTACATGGCTGTGCCTAGGTATGAGGGGCTCACCCTTTTGCTTCCTTAGGGTAACGACAAAAGTTTCTCAATTGTTTAACGTTAGATGATGGGGTGACGATACTGTTGGCTTTATTTTGAGGATGAAGAATAGACTATCAATGGCGATGTAGTGTTGAGATGCCAAGCGGAAGCGGTTTAAAAGCTCAGCAATATCTAATAATCATGGTCTCTAATCGCTCTTGTAGGTCTCTATAGCATGCATAGCATTGCGTTACTCTGGCCATTTGTGTGCTATCCACCATGATTCGACGAGTAAAGACAGCAAGCTTCAAGTACATCTGACCCGTTGCGATTGGCACCAGTAGCCATGGGAGTTAAGATCTGCCCCAACCTCTTAATGACTCGCCCACCATTTGCATTCGGCAATAAGTTACGTGGTTGGCTGCATGATGACTATCATGCTATGTAAGCACTTTCCACACGTCATTCATCACTGCTACTAACGTTAAGTGAGTGACATTGGCGAGATGAAGCCAGCGGCCCGACCATACGCCTGTAGTGTACCATAGCCTTTCGCTGCTTCATCACGCTCTATCCCCGATGCGGGACTAAAACCAAGTGACTACATGTACCTGACCGTTAATTCTCTAGGCAATTCTAGGCTGGTAAATTAACGATACAGAGTCAATGACCACTACAACCAAATGCATAAGAAGCAAAACTCCGATCATCTCGATTTCATGACGTCAATGAGTTGATATGTCTCAAAGTCTCCCTTGCAACTTTCATACGTTGCTTTGTATAAAGCCGACGGTTGTTACTCCAGTTGTGTCTCCCATTCATCATTCAAAAAGCTCAACTTCACAATCAACTTCAACTACCTTTTACCAATCCTCTTTCCGCCAACATCATTATGTCCGACTACAAGCCCACTGGTATGCTTCCAAGATTCAACAGAAGCAACATTGACTAATAAACGCAACACAGAGCACGACGGTCTCCGCAAGGACGGAAAGCCTGACGGTCGTGTCGGTACTGGAGAGTTTGCCCATGGCAAGGTGGATCCTCACAAGGCCGGTGAGCAGGGAGGCAAAACTACCGATGCGAGCAGTGAAGGATCAACTGGAAGCAGTGGCGGCGATTACAAGCCCACGGAGCATGGCGGACTCACGAAGGACGGCAAGCCTGATGGACGCGTCAAGGGTAACTAAGATTATACGAAGCGGTTAGTAACACAGCAGACATAACTGTGTAGAAGCTTGAAACAATCAAATATTAGTCTGGCTCAGGTTTACTCGATGTGCTCAACCTTATCCGTCATACCTTGAGCACATACTTCTTATCCAGCATTATTTTCACTTGCTCTGCCTATTCCTGTGACACAAATCCGAGACTCTTTGTACTCATGAGGTAACTTATAGTGTAACGCCGCTTCAGACGTTACTTATTTGCTTGACTCCCGAATTTCTCAAAAATATGGTAGGATTTTAATGGCGATGTCAAGTCCCTATCACTTCACATTTTTGATATCATACTCATTAATGTCTTTTTAGGAATCAACAGTTCTAGAAATTAACGTAGTCGGCCATAGTGCAATCGACCTAGTTTGAGGACATTAAACCTACCGTAGACAGTTGGCAATAAGCGTAACGACAATTCTAGATGATGTGATTCCATTAGATCAACAAGGGGTATGTCTTTACTAATTAGGGATACATGTCATACTAATAGAAATTCCCGTCTTCATGATATTGCCGTCACTTGCACCTGATGACCTAACCCTCAACGATAGATTCCGCCTGTATGCCCTCAACTTTCTCCTTTTCCGATGAATCAGAGACGTCATATTAAAATCGGGAGCTACTCTGTAGAGCCTCACTAGTCATCTGTGTTCCTTCAACACTGATTCATCCCATCTGGAAGGACATTATCGCAGTCGATGAGACTTATGTCAAGCACTACCTCGGGATATACAACAGAGGATACCCGAAAACCCCTGCCATGATTGTTGCGATCAATCAAAGTGCTAGACTAGGCAATTGACGCTTTAGCTAGACGTTTTGTCCCATTAGAGCACAATGATTGCTCCTAGAATGTTAAGATTATCAGACATAGACGTAGGCTGAAACCTATCAAGATGGTTGATGAGCTGACACTTGTGCTTTTCTCAGAAGGTGACGGGACAAATCTAAGACCTTCTATTACTGCACGATGGGAAGAAGGAGAACGGAAGGAGAGGAAGATGCGGTCTAAATGGGCGAGTCGAATAGCTCATTGCGCCCCCCATTCCACATAAACTCCCTTTTACTACCTTGGTCAAATCAAGAGAACGTCCTTAGCAGCCCTTTTGTATGATCATCTAGTTTACACACCGTCAATAGGCTCTATTTTATACCGTAACGTCAAGCGCTTGAGCAATTGAACCCCGTGCTTTACAGCCTGATGATGAAGATCAATCAAGATGCGCAGGTTTATCGAAGTCCCATTGTCTTGCGTATGGAATTGTCGAGACATCGAAGCCGCAACAGGCGGCTGACCTCCTGGCTCTTCAGGCAGGGATCCCCAGCATTGCATACATCTTCCACGAGGACCAGCTGCCAAAGCTTTTATCTTTGGCATTATTTCGGCAAGTTTTGTCACTGGGCAAGTCGGCCTTCTTGGGGAAGCGTTGTCCACAAAGCTGAGAGATGGAAAAATGTTGGGGTTTCTGCTCGCATACAGCATGACAAGACCCAACTCTATAAGGGAAACAAGCTTAAGCGAGAGAACCTGCGTGTTGAGATGCCCCTCATCTAGTCAGACTTGACGCATATCTTTATGGTATCTAACACCTGATGCCCTGTCGGATCTTGTTGAGACCTCGGTATCGAAAGACAAATGAGCTGTGCTGTCTATACTACAACGCTGCGGAGTGCCATCTATAGCACGTAACGGCTGATGGTACGTTAGCTAAGCGTCATTACTACTTCGTTCAGGCGACTCACAAAGCGAGGTTCTCACGATCCGTGAGATCCAGTTGCCGCGTATCCACGACTTCCTCTGTTCTCTGTCCGCCCTCATCGACATGCTCAATGACGCCGACCTCTCTGACGAGGCCTTGTCGGTCCAGTTCATCACGTCTCTTGTTCTCAGCCGCCAGATAGGACCTAAGATACAGTACAATGATCATCGGTAGAACGCATGCGACGCCTAAGATGACACCCCAGGTGACAAGGTACCTCGGCGCGTATTGCGGCTGGAACAACTGTGGTGAGAGGATATTTCCCAGCCCATAGCCAACGTGATACAAAGCAATAACTGCAGTCTTCTTGGTGTGTCCAGCAGAACAGTTGGAAGCCCAGATCATGACTACAGAGTATGGGATACCGGCTGTGGAACGGATCCAAAGGGCCGTGAGCAGGCCCCAGCGGTTGCTCCATGGGAGGGTGAGAAGCATGATGCAGGAGATAATAGGAGGTATGTAAGCTGCTGCTGACAGCCATGCTCGGCAGTTCTTTGTCTTTGCTAGGATCCAGGCGGCTGTACCTAGAGATACCAGGGCAGTGACTCCATTGATACAACCCAAAAGCGTGGTTTGTAGAGTCGTAAATCCAAATGATTTGATGATAAGTGAGTACTGATTGGTAAGGCCGTTCGTCATCTCCTGAGACCATGCGTGGAGGAAGAACAGCCACGTTTTCGGATCTTTAAGAGCCTCGATGAATTGGTAACGTTTGAAGTGTTTTTGCTCAATGCCGGAGTGGTTTGACTCGATACGCAGAATAGCTTGCGCCCGCTCTTCTGGGGTAAGAAAGTGCGCGGTGATGGGACTACCTGGAAAGAAGATCCATACTGAGATACCGTATATCACAGTCAAAGTTCCAGTAATGACTGAA
The DNA here is from genome assembly GCA_017140175.1 of Fusarium staphyleae. Taxonomy (NCBI): domain Eukaryota; kingdom Fungi; phylum Ascomycota; class Sordariomycetes; order Hypocreales; family Nectriaceae; genus Fusarium; species Fusarium staphyleae. Next base: position 1,555 of record JADDON010000551.1, on the reverse strand, counting down.
GGAGGCGGATCAGTATTCATCCTGTCGAACCATTTCAAGACTTACCCATGAACCATTTCCAAGGTGCGAAACTGCCAGTGTTGATGAAGAGGACGCCATAAGATAAAAGCCCGGACGTGATGGGGCTGGAGTTACCAATAGCCCACATGATAGGCATAAGTACTGCCTGTTCATCATAAGTGAAAAACATAGAGAGGATGACCAAGAATGAAGGGACAATGCATGCCTCAGCCAAGCCTAGCAGGAAGCGCACAACAAAGAACGATGCAAAGTTATTACAAGGGATATGCAAAAGCAGTATGCATCCCCTGTATCGGGTTAGCTAGTAGGTTCTTGGACTCGGAGGTGGGAGAAATGGTTCTCACCAGATAACCAAGTTGATTGCTAGCCACCTCGCCACAGGAAATCTCTGGATACCTAGATTCTGCGGCCATTCTGCTATCAGATATCCTAGGTAGAATATTGACGAGAGCCAGTTGTACTGATTGGCATTCAAGTGCCCATCTTCAAGAATACCAAGAATTGCAGAGCTTCCGAGCTATACCAAACAGTTCACGTAAGCTCCAGTCTGGACATCTCCGATGCCGGCATGAGAGAGGGATTCTTACAGTCTGTTTATCAACATACATCAGATGGTAGCCCACGCATAGAAAGGGTAGAATTCGCCTAATACACTTGTTCCGTATTTTGCGAGCCTCCTCGGACGTGGGGGGTTCGACATGGACCTGGGAAAATAGCTTGTAGCTCTCGTCTACATAGCGATCGGGTAGTTTTGGTGTTTCAGGGACGACCTCGTTAGAAGATGTCCCTTTGAATGTTTTGTAGCTCTGTGCCATTCTTGTTGCGATGGCTTGTAAGCGAAGATCGAGCCAGGTAAGATGCACATTCTTGGTTAACTATTACCAACATTCTACGTTTTATACTAGTTAGTCAGGACGATGTGATTTCTATCAACCAACTAATGTTAGTATTCACCATCCTCCACCCAAATGACGAACGACCAGGACCGGTTGCATCGGCGATAACGCAACGATCGGCACTCAGACTTGATTGGACCTCTTCCTCTTTCTAACAGAGTTGAAGTTCCTTTGAGGTAATACTATCGGCACTGTTCCGCTATGACTGTAAGAGACCTTGTCAAGTCTCTGCAAACCGCCTGGCTGTCGTTATTCCCGTCTGGTATTGTATCATGGTGTCCGGGCTACACCCGACCTATTATCCACTCTCCCTAGCGCTATTCATGCTGACAAAAGATGCTGTAATCTTGCTCTACGAGTGAATTAGGATGCATCGTGGCAGCTCTCTCATATAGGCACTGGGCCATCGCGACTGTGAATAGCATTACTGCCTAGATATTTACTACAGCAACAATATCAACAACCACACAATACCACCATACGAAGTATCAAGCTCATGCATCTAGCCCCAGGAAGTGGCGTCTCCAGTTTCATCAATTTGTAGGTAGTGTTCGGGGCGAATCGGTTACATATGTCTTTATATATTCATCTATATTATTATAACCCTAGCAGTTGCATTATATATAAAAATATACCCT
>JADDON010000055.1:0-63207 GCA_017140175.1 Fusarium staphyleae | reverse complement strand
TTATTATATCTAATATACTATATATATAATAAATAGTCTTACCTTATTCTTACTTAGTATAATAAATTAGAAGATATTTAGCTAATAGCTTTTATCTATTCTTTTACTTAGTTATAATCTTAATATCTTAGGTAAATCCAGTGGCTCTAGTATAACAAACGTCAGCATACTATCTGCTAAAAAGGCTTTAAAGACGTATATCAACATAGAATAAGGTATCGACGCATAGCGCAACTCAGATCCTTTCGCTCCATCAGGATAGTAACATCCTCCTCAACAACATATGCCCCACGAAGCCGCACAACTAGCCCACTATGACTCAGAGCCTAGACAGCAAGGAGCATCCTTACGCGTGAATATAGCCCCCCATGATCCTCTATAACACGAGAGCCGACGCTCGCTGTGAAACTCCGTCACCTCATTATGCGCAACTTCATGAACCCATTCCGCGTCCACCCACGAGCCCTGTGTAGCAGCGTATCCGGTCCAGTGGACCCAGAACTCGTCTTTGCCCGCGATGGTTCGAAATCCCAGGAGACGAAAGACGTGTCTCTTTCCAACCCCGGTTGCATATTCGCGTGAGCCGTGGCGGTGCCAGAAGTCGAGAAGAGAACGTTCGCTGAGACTCTGGAAGGTACGCTCACTGAGGACCACCGGCTCTGTGATGTTGGTGCATCTGACCTGGAGCTCGATGCTATGGTGTTTGGTAGTTCTGAAGGCTATAATTTCGAAAGTGGTCGTGTTGTTGGTGTAGACGTAAGGATTTCCAGGGTTGATCGAATAAAGATCGTGCGGTTCAACGGTGCACTGGGCCAGCTCAGTTGTAGGTCGTGGAATATCCTGAGGCTCAATACCAACGTTGAGATTGTCCAAGTTGCCAGGCTGGAAACCGACCAGGTCACTGGCAACGCGGGAAGGCTGCTTTGCGTCGCCTGCAGGAGTCGAGAGACTGTCGCCGCGCATAATCGCGAAGATGGAGGATGTTCGGAGGCGCCCGTAACAGATGATGCTTGACTCTCGTCTTTCCTGCGTCGAACGGATATCTTGAATGGGAACGGAGCAATCGGCCGGTCGAGAGAGGCTCGTCATATTGGTGAGGGGGGACACTGGAGATTCGTTGTAATAGGGCGCTAGAAGTCTGTCAGTGGAATTGAGAGAGAGTCATTCGAACAGACTGACAGGACCCGGCAGTCGCAAAGTCCCACTGGGAGAGCCTTTGACTCAACTGGTCGTTAACCTGAGAAGACATGATGTCGATAGGTTGATGAGTTCCAGCAGGGTACACGTCTGAAGCGGAAGCTGCTAGACTATATCGATGTCGAGAGGAATAGATGCAGAGTAAAGATTGGTTGAATATTTCAAAGAGAAGACAAATGGTAAGTAGACAGATCAAATAGAAGTAAAGGCGCCTTTATATTCCGGTCTTTGTAATGCGGTCCACTACGTGTCCTGCAGACGAGCCCTTTGCGGACAGAGAATGTATGTGCCAAGTGGAGACTGCTGGCATATCGTGCGATTGAAGCAGGAAGCAGTATGCTTTATTTGTTTGGGCTCTTTGAAAGGAGCTCATTGTCATCATATTAATATTAGAAGTTTAGAGATGAAGTAATAGTTGAGGCTATCACAAACATGGAGATAGGTTAAGTTAAGATAAGATATGACCCAAACCGCTCATTCAGGTATGTACACCCTTAACTAACACCACCGCCGTCTTCATTGAGCAGAATCTCCATTTGAACCCTATGCTTAGATATCATTTCGCCAGCTAAATTCCCCGTGGTCTAGTTTGGGGACCATTCATCGACAAGTCTTACGCTGCAGGGGTATAACACCTCATGCTCTAAAGCAAGATCTTAGTAGTAAAGGCACTTACGTGAAGCAAGTCCTTGGTTTGCGTAGTTAGTCGACAGCATAAGTTTACCGACAGTCTTAACACCAGAAGCCTAAGAAGATGGAGCTTATTGGGCTGTAACGAGTCATCATATAGTCGATAAGCTTGGCTCTCTCGGCAATACTGACTGACTCCAATTGTCGAGGTTCAAAACTTTTGATGGAACCGTCCTGAGTCTAGCATGGCTGCATCCGTGCGGCATGATTCAAGGCCATTAATATTGAATGAAGCCGCTATCGGCGCAGACACGGGGGCGACGCCGGTATAGACTAAAGACCGAAAGAAGAAGAATTATGTTTACTGTATCCTCAAATATCGATATCTTTGTCGATAAAGCATCCTGTATCAATTCCTTGTTCGCGCTGTGGTCTGTCTTGCTGCAAGCTTAATTATCCTTCACCTCCATCATAATTCGTTTCTCAATCCAATCCAATTCGGCATTGGCTTTCTTCAACATATCCGTGGTCTCAACAAGCTTCTCTTCTGCTGCCTTTGCGCGGCAACGATAGTTCTGCAGCTTCGTCCTGTGCGTGTTACTCTTCTTCGACGCATCGTCCTGCTGCTGTTTGAGCTGCTCCTCAAGATCCTTGTTCTTGGCCGTCAGCCCCTCGAGCTTCAGATCTGCTCTCACGTTGCGCTGCCACAGGCGATCGTTCTGGGCCTTGAGCTCCTTGTTCTTGTGTATCCCAATACTGAGGTCATCTGTCCGGTCTTGGAGCTTGCTCTCAAGGCTGCTTGCATATGCTTTCCACTCGTTGAGATGGGTAAGCAAGACAGAATGGTTAGTATTGATAGCGACATATTTGTCAGAGGTTGGAATCCTTGCGTCTGTCGGTGTGTGGCGGTACCCTGGTGAGTCAACAACTTTGGCTTGGATAGGTGTGGCGGAGTCGGTTTCTTCTGCACAGCGTGCTTCAGTTTGGGGTTCTATCTGGGGCTTGGCATCAGTTCCGATCTTGAGTTCGGAGTCTAGCATGCATCCTTTTGACCTGGAGTCGAAGACGATTCGTTCGGGTATGACTGTCTGGACAGATGAAGCGCTGCTCGGGGCCCCCGAGGGAGTAGCACGCGATCCAAGATCCATGGTCTTGAGTTTCTGTTCGAATGCAAAGATTGACGTCTCGTCCTCGGCCCAGTCGTTCAGTTCTATCCCATTAGCAAGAGCAAATTTTCTGATGGCGTGCGATGTCTTGCTGATTAGCTCCCTGTTGTAAATAGTGTACTCCAGTTTCTTTGCAGTATGGGAAGTAGAGAAGAATCGACAGAAGTCGATGAGGGTGCTACAGGGGTTGTCTTGTCGTTCCGCGAATATGAGTAGGGTATCAAGCTCAGCTTTCGCTAGTCCGCGACACTCGTTTTTGAGGACGTTCTTGATGCTTTCGGTGGGAGCTATAACCTCTTTGGGCGCCGTGTTCGTCATGATGAAGGGACTCTGGAGACAAAAATATGGGTATTTAACACACGGTTATGCGATTGCGGAGAGGGATCTTGCGGTATCCTTGACTTAGCGGTATGTGATGTGTTGTGATGTATATGTGAGAGAAAAAGGACTCCGATTACGCTGTATTGCATTATATAGACGAAATCAGTGGCTGCCTATCGAAGAACCAAGATTATTAACAGTTCAATCGTTGCCCTGTCTTCTAAGCTGTTCTTTATGGGTATATCAAGCAAACGTCCCACGGCCATACGCCGAGAAGCAAATGGCAGTTGAAAAGGGCTTTAGATATGATATATTCACTTCTCCAAGCATTTATATAAACAGGGAAACAGTGTTCTACACATAGATATATAGATACTCATGAAGTGGTCAGTATAAAAGAAGTTATCAGGTAGAGTTTGTATGTCTCCATGCAGCAGAGTCTTTTAAGTGCATCCTTTATCCATGCGTCAAAGAATAACTCAGTAGACAGCCTTCTCTGGGAGCGATTTGAAAGATAACAAGACCAAATACTCAATAGAGCAAACCACATAAGTGGCAAATAAAGGATATCTGTGGCAGTATCAGTAAGTCAACTGTCTTTGACGGATGTCGAGAATCGATATCCACGGGTCATTGCCATCCCATACTCAGCAACAACATGATTCTCAACACTCTGCATCTCCACCATGTTTTGTTGCGATCCATAGAGGTCCTGGGGGCTTGCTGGAATAGGAGCTAGCAAGATGCCAGAGTATGCCGTTCTAAGGCGAAGACGGAGGTCTTATCGTAGCTAGTTCCCAATATTGGGACGCGATTTACTGCTGGGGGTAAGCGAGCACTCACGTCATTAATGGTCAAGCTTGGTGCATGTGAGCCATGCTAGGATGACTTAGTGAGTGCCGAGTGCTGTGCTGTGTAGCGCTGCGATCAACGCTCGATGGCGATCCTCTGATATCCGAGCGTGTATGTACTGCCGGGCCTGTGCAAAGAGTATACAACCATCGAGAAGGCTAGAGGCAGACGAATTTGCTCGCTGAAAGGGCCGAGTATCTTGAGGGCTTTACTGTAGTAGTCGTAGTTGCTTTTCTCTTGGTTCATGACGATAGCATAAAATCTTACTATCGACAAGATCTCCCAGCGAAATTCGATAAGTTTCTGGACTATATCGTATGCATCCGTACCTATTATGTTACTTGATCTCGCCGATCCTATTGAAAGCACATCTGAGATTACCTCTAGATGGAGAAACACCTGGCAGCTCCGATGTTGAGCTCTGACGGTTACGATCGCAAAAGGTGAAAATAGTTACACCGGATTATTCTATATAGAAACACAGTTACCCATTGTATAAGTGAGACTGGCTGCCAAGGCAATCGTGTTAATTGGACCCAAGACCGCCTCTGTCTCATTCAACCGTCGACGAATCATCACAAACCCGTTCCAATCATGATCGAACTCGGCAGTTCTGGTTGATAGCTGCGTAAAGGCAAGGCCGAAAAGACGCCTGAGTGGTAGTCGTCGTAAGTTCATCTCTGCAACTACTCTACGATACTATCGCATGCGAGTCTTATTTAACTCAGCCAGGACGCTTCTAACTAACTGAACCAAAGGTCACATTCGGACGGAGTCTGGGCTACGTTAGACGTAAGTCAGCGTCGTCTCTTCCAGTCTTAATCTAACTCAAGGGAGTTTCCTGACTACAAACTGCTATTATTATTCGAGTTCTTATCGTCTTTAATATAACTTAGTAGATCTGGTCCTTGCTGTTATTTATTCCTTGGCTGACATTTACACTCACTCACCCTACCCATCAGTTACATCGCATCTACAATTACTACTAATACACAGCATTAAAGCGATAACCACTCCATAGTCCTTCTTGCTTCTGTCCTCGACCACCACGTCTCTTCCGGCGAAGAATAGAACAAAAGCTTACGCAGTAGCTCAAGTCCACAGACGATGTACGCGCCAGTAAACCTTGACTCTTGAACTTCGACTGTCAAGACCGCCTCACCAACCCGACTGCTCTTGGACGCCGGAAGGGCGTCCTGAACAAGCGTGAGCAGAAATTGGCAGATCAAGCCTGCAGATCATTGAGCCCTATAGCAAGCAAAGTGATGACGCCAAAGATCACACGCGGGATCATGACATGGTGGCATCATCAGTGGTTGATCATCGACGGTCATGGACAGATGGCAGATTGATTCTACAGTAATCATTAGGTGAGCTTCCTATGTCCCAAAACTTCTATTAGAATACCAAACTATATCTTATCCTGGGTGACTGTCTCTACGATTTTAGTATGTCGCCGTCGATATAAAAGTCTTCGGCTTATATCTCTAGCGACTTAACTATATGAGATCGCGCCATCCATCATCACGTATTAACACAAACAGACACTATTAATCCTGGATCAACTTATCAAACTACAGGGTATATATATGTCTATATGTGCTTTACTAAGTCAACTATCTTCATGATCGAACAAAAGTACAATGCAGTTCGATCGACGAACAGCCGCCCGTGATCTCAACCTCCTATTGACATGTTTGGCCAAACTCTCTAATGTTTAACGCTTGCTCTAGTTTCTTTGACAGGTAACCCTTTGTGCCTGCCATACTTCTGCCTCCGTGCTAGCCGTGAGTATGGGCTCTAACGCCTCACGCAGACAGGCCTCTTCGTCGATCTGCCAAACCTCAACAGTCATCCATCTTGCAGCGCCTGACGTCAAATCGGGACTTCAGATTATTTCAATCTCTCTATAACAGCCGTGTTGCCTTCAGAAAAGACATCATAATCCTTGCGGTTTCGGTTGCGTGAGGATCTTCCTTTGCGTTGATTAACACCGGCTCGAATACACGAGCAGACCTTCATGTTCCGACGCACCACTTCATCTATCACTGCTGCTTCTCGCTTGTATTCATCGTTAGGTGAACGCTTTGCAATAAATTTCATACTTTTGTATGCTCACATATTTACATATGCTCTGAACGAAAATAATGATGGGGCCTTTCACCCGATCGCCTTTCTATCCTGGAGTTTCTGCCTAATCAAATCCAAGAAACAGAAAGGTCTCAAGGTAAACTGCATATTTTTGCAGCCAGCCATGAACCTTGATCATAATGGCAGGCAAACCACGCGTGTCACGTCACCATTGATGCGTTCTTCCGTCGAAGAAAGCGTCTTCTTTATGGCGGCCAAGAGCTTCTATAACATGTAAACAGCCAACTTCCTTGGCATATCTTTGTCCTGAGCGCTCTTCAGGTTGCATGCTTCTCAATAGCCGTTAGGATGGAGATAGTCATCAAAGAGATGGTCTGTTTGGTGTGATTAGAGTGTTGGCCATGCTAGAGGCCTAAAAGCTACAACTACGACAACACACATAATCACTCATCGTCAGGTGTCTTTCTCACATGGAGTGAGTGCGTCTGCATATAAGTATTGCACTCCGTCTTCATGTTCTCTACACTTTCCATCACCAGATATTGTCAAATACATCCTACTAAGCCTTTTAACATTGTATTATCCTTCTGCTCTCTGCCTTAATATCACCAACGACCTCAGCCCATCATGGCTCGTTTTACGGCTGAATACTCTAACTCCTCTACTGAGGGAACGTCAAACGGTTCAGAGAGCCGAAACAGTAAGAGGAGGTGTAAACTTGATATCTGATTCGTATGCTAATATGGCTTGTTCGCAGATCTGTATCCCATCCTTCCCGATATCGACGGCCACCCCGGAATCTACCACCGTCTTCCAAGCGACAGCCCTCGCCCTCACAACAAACCTGCCCAACGTGATCCTGGCACTGACCTAGAATGGGAGAAGTTGATCCAACAGCATGGCCTTGCACTCAAGGCTGCTAGATTGGTAGAAGATATGATGTTTGAGAGCCGCTTTCACAGCCTAGCGATCAATAGTGTCATCGACACCAACAATGATAGCAACACCGAGAAGAATGAGATGCCATCAAACCAGGAACATAAGGTTAATTCCACCACCAAAGCTAGAGCCGCTGACGATGTTAGTGGGATGGAATGGGAGATACTGGTCGAGCGGCATCGAGTCGAACTCGATTCTGTCAGAAATATCGAGGATCGGATGTTTGAACATCGACTTGGCAGATTGGGCGTCAGCAACGTTCCCACCGTCCATAATATTCACAATGTGTATAACTACTATTACAGCACCAACCACACCAATGACGATCAGAAGCCGAAAATACAGGGACAAGAGAACAAGTTCGGTTCTACTGCCACAGCCCCTGCCCCAGACGCCGGGCATGCAGACGAGGGGAGCATTTTTGGTACATGGTCTGAGGAAGGCTGCTTTGATGAGATCTCTGCTGTTAATGCGGTACTCAAAGCCGAGCAGGTTGAGCTTCTGAAAGCTTATCAGAAGGATCTTAACAACGGCAAGAGCTGAGAGGGATGCCAACAGCGTTGGCGATGGTCTGGATCGTAAGCGATTGATCCTTTTGAAGATGCAGGCCGGGTACCCAAAGAAGCTGGGCGAGACCTCCGATGTGTGTGGAATGATAGGATATATCCGATTTAGTATCGCTAGGCTTTGCAATAATTGAAGCAAAGTATATTTGCCTTGTACCTTTGCCATTTTTCATTACAGCATTAGTAAATAGCTCAACCAAGACTTCCATCGAGTCCACCTTGAGCGAGCAAGAAGCACATTCAATCGTAGCGTTAGACTGTTCATCGTGAGCTTCATATGCAGCATCTAGTGATAACTTGCTCATTCCTCCGTAGCTCTCTGCGAACTACGTATAGGCGTTTTCAGTTGGTTTGAGAAGAGGCGGGTCGAGAACTGAGACAGATCCTAAGAGAGTAACAGAGCATTCTGACTTTGCAACATGAACGGACTCGGGGGTAAGCACTGAGAGAGGTCTGACCATCGTGAACGGGAGAGTAAGTTTCTTTGTTCCAAAAGTGATCGTGATGGTGCTTATACTTGTTGATGTGGTTAAGGATGAGGCTCCAGTTGCTCACTCCCACCATGACCTCGGTTAAGTAGCGACCAGAGTTATGGTTTCCAGGAAAGATGTGATCTTCTCGAATGTGTTCTTTTAATGTTGACTCTGCTGTTTCCTTTGCTTTCAAAAGTTTCCGTCGACGATAGTACTGGCTTCAATATGGGAGGTTTGGCTGGGCTGCCAAGGCGGTGAACTTCTAGACGTACGGGAAATACCTTCTCTTCCACCGAGCTTTTTCCTCACAACCTTCAACCATGACTCCCTCCGAAATAAACTGCCACAGACGCGACTGACAGCTCCAGCGTCTAAACGCCAAGATTTGGACCTAAAGAACAAGAAAACGAGTACTTTCCCTCACTCCTCTATCACTAATGACTTTGACATCACCCTCGCCAACGCCGTGGAGGCAGATCGGAAGGCAACTTGTCGACATGGAGAAGAGAATATTGAGTAGTTAAGCAAGATACCTGGGTCTCTGGGGACTACTCTGCGAAGACAACGTCTTCCCGAGTCCAGATGCTCTTCCGAAGCGTTGAGAGAAATACTCTCGTCAAACTCCTCCATGCGACTTCCGATCTCGCGATAAAAGTTCAACGTACACCGTACACCGTAAAATACGGAATTTGTTTGACCCACCGTAAGGCACTGGGCGTGAGGTAAAGTTAACGCTATCGGCTTATCGGCCGTTATTATTAACTGTCACTAACGTTACATCCCGCTTATCGATATCACTTGCAGGGCCGTTACAGTGACGCTACAGTGGCCCACCCCCGCTAGCATCGTCCGATCGGCAGCCCAGCCATTTACCCCAGGTTCTCAGGATCTGAATGCCAAGCGATAACTATTAATAACTCTGCTTTCATTTCTATCGCGCTTCTTTGTGGCTGCGGCTGGTCTACGAATGCCCCCTCTCGCGCAATCAGCTCTTTAAGGCGGTGAGGCCGCTGTTAACGCTCTTCACAGTCACACAAGAGGTTTGCCAGCGCAGCTGTGCCTACGCGCATTAACCGCAACCTGTTGGTGCTGCAAACAACAATATCCAGCTTTCCACCCAACACATCCAATGTCACCTCCTTCTTCATCTTTCGCAATGCTCCTGTGATCGTCTTCTCCATGTCGCGGCCGCTGTTTCCCAAGCCTCTGCTTGCCCCGACACCGGAATCCGGAAATCGGCCGAGCACGCCTCAGATACCTGCGACACCATCCGCACCAGCAACACCAGTTTCCCCGACCAGCAGCCTATTGGGAGACATACGCGATCTTCCCTCCGCCGAGAAGAGACTGGTGAGTGCGCGTATCCACTGACACTCCCTCTTCCTATGTTTACGGCGTCATGCTAACGCATCCAAGACTCTAGGCGCCCTCAACGCAACTCTCTCGCACGCGCAGACCCCCAACGACGCTTCCGCTCGTTTCCGACAGCACCTGGAACAACAGAGCAATAACCAGCGACATACTATCTTGCGCGGAATCACCAAAGAATCACCGACCCTCTCTCGTCTAGCTCGCGACGCGTCTCAGCTTCTTCTGCCTCGAGCCACTATCGTCAAGGAGAAGCGCTTCAAAAGAGACGCCAAGAAACAGAGCGATCTGGATTGGCTTCTCACGGCGTGGGGAGGACATCACTGGGTACCGGACGACGTGCGAGCTGGACTCTCCCAGGCTGGCTTGAGCGAGCCCGCTGATGAGGTGGTGAAATACATGAGTCGGGTCACCGCTGCCTGTGTCGAGAGAAACATTCCCCTTCCTTCTCTCTGGCAGCCAGACGGCGCCTTGCGAACTGCAGTCGAGCGACAACTGGCAAAGAAGATCTTGAATCTCAAGCCCGGGCGACCCCTCCCAAGGCCACATTTGACGGGCAAGATCGCCAGAGAGGTCCACGAGTCCATTGTCAGTCGTGCGCCTGGACCACCAGAGCCGGCTCAAAGTCTTCCAGAGTCGCTTCCAGGTTCACCAGCGGCCTACTCCAGGCGTTCGTTGAGTCCACCTTTCATTCAACTACATGACGATTACTCTGAGGATTCCGCACCCTCCGGATCCAAGTCGCCATCTTCCCTCTCTGACGATCAGTTTCAAACACCACCCGCATACCCTGACGATCCCGAAACGATGGAAGAAGCCGCGGCGCAAGAGACGTCGACTTTATTGGCTGGTACCGAGGAAACAGTGGCAATTACTACGCAGAACAACTTGATTGCATTGCCAGGCATTAAGGAAATCATGGCGACGCAGGGCAATTCAGTCGAATTGTCGAAGATCAAGGATACAATGGCAGTAGCCACAACACAGGACAGCTCGACCACGATGTCAGGCACGAAGCGCGACATCTCCAGCTTGGAAGACCTAGCATCAGTCTCCGACGCCAAACGACAGCGACGGGTATACTTGGAGAAAAACCTGATGGTTATGAACATCCAGGACATGGTACAGGCTCATCTCGAAGCCTCCTCCCGTATCGCGACCGCCGATGCCACCAGGGTCGAAGCTGAATCAGCCGTCGCTACCCTTCGAGCCAAGAAAGAAGCCGTCGATCAAGTTTTCCACGAACGACACATGGAGGTCCAGGCCATAGAGCAGAAGATCAAGGCTCGTTTCGCATCAGACTCTCCCAGAGACAGTGGTATTGGTATGGAGACTGGCAGCCAGTCTGTGATCAATGGCTTGGATGACGTTATGGAGACTGCTGGTCGTGCTTTTCTGAACGGGGCTAAGCAGACGCGCGATGCTATTCACGCCAGCACCCAAGACCTTGCAGAAGAGATCACCACAGCAGAACACCACCGACAGATGGCTGAAGAGGAAACCCGTACTGCTCAAGATAGAAGCCACAATCTGGGCGCACTCATTGATCGAGTCAAGCGCGCTAAGGAGACATACAGCATCGTAGCTGCGGCCAAGACCCAGCTTGAACAGGCTGAAGAGGCCGTGCGGATTGCTCAGGAACAGGTTGGAAAGAGCGAACAGGAACACAGCCAGGCATTGCAATTGACCGAAGGAGAAAATTGGGCTTTGACGGCAGATATGTTGAAGGAACTTGGCTGGGAGGAGTATGTTGATGAATGAATGTGTCGTCTGGTATTGGTAGTGCAGGCCTAATGAAGAATGCGGTTGTATGTGAGTTGAAGAGAGATCTCCATATGTCCATAACTGAGATGGCTTCTCACGAATGAATTCAATACCAGTATCTTCTGCTGACACTCACTAAGGCGAATTTATAGTGGCAAGTGACTTTATTATCCGTAGTCCAGATTATCATGGTTCTTTTTGAGTTGACCCATGAAGGCATCATGGGGGTTTAACTGGGGCGGGGGTATTTAGCGTCAGATGCTGAAGGAAGGATTGGCCAATTAGGAGAGTGTCTATCGAAAAGCGCCACATTTGAAATGGCGACGTGATTGGGTGGTTTTCTAACCAATCAGCGCCCCATTTCAAATGTGGCGCTGAGCGAGAAATGCCTTCATGATTGGCTAGCCATATGTGCGGATCAAAAGCTGTTCAAAAGATATCGCTAAGTCTGGCTTCAATAGCCTTCTTGAGTTACCCAGTATAATACGAACTTGGGACGTCTTCGCCTACTATCTCACTGTATGGAGAGTTTCTTTTGATATAGTACGTATGCGTATCTGGTCTGTTGATAGTCCCTGGTGTTTCGCCCCGTTAAGTTTCTTGGGGCCCATGTCACTCTGGGAGACTCTCGGATATGTTAAATAGTAAGATAAGCGTGGCTTGCTGGTTTCCAGCAACAGGCGGCAGTACTGCCTTTGGAATGATAAGAAGCGTGGATTTTGATTCGGTTCTGTACTGGTCTATGGCGAAAGGCTGAGAGCTTCTTGCATTTCGTGGTAGGTCCTTTGGCAAGGTACATATATGACTGTATTATCGCTAGCGCGCATCTAATGAAACACTGACTCTACCCTTCCACTTCTATTGAGGCTGGGGAAGTTGTTTCAAACGGCGAATACACTCGATTGTTGAACTGATAAGGTTTTCCTGTAGTGTTGTGGTTTTAATTCTTTTCCCTTATCTGTCGCTGAGCCTCGTCTACGGTGCTTCACGGAGTTTGGACCTTCTTACAGATAGGCAGGCCAAAGCCGCGTCGCAGGTTATCATTGCCACGGCGTATCCGGATTTTGAACGAGCTACAGAAGTGCAGCACAGGGTAGCTGACCTGACCGGCGATCGCGCGTTATAGGCTTGGGAAAATGCTGATGAGAATCATGGCTGCCAGTACTTGACGTAGAAATTCCTTCTCGGACCAGTCAACCGAGATCTGCTCGATCCAAACTGCCTAATCTGACACCAAAAGAAACATGCATGCAGGCTTATTTGTCACCCAGTCAATGGTATTGGATGGCTTGAGTTACTCCAGAAGCAATTGTAATATTCATAGGATGAATCTTCCGTCCTCTGCCGACGTTTCGTTCACCGTCTCTCTTTCCGCAATTGAGTAGTTCTAACGCACTGCTAATGTTAGTTCTCATTTACCTCCCCTCAGTCCCAATGTTAATATCTATATAATCACAGTTTAAAGACCCTTTCTACCTCTAGAGAGTTCGCGCTGTGATGGAAAACCTTCAGTACTGACGCTCGACCGCCTGCCAAGATTACCCACTCGACGACCGATATAACACACCAGGGGACGAGCTTCGGTGCGTGCCGTCTCTCGGTATCTTGCTATAGTAGTTATTCTATTTTATGTTATGGTAATTAGCCACATTACAATTATATAGCCCATTAATAGCATCGCCGCCCGTTTTTCACCAAGTTGAGATTGCGTCCACTCAGACACAGGAATATTGTTGGATTGCACGAGCCCAACATTCCGACCGCGCCGACTGAGTGGATCGCAGTATTGTATTATTAGATTAGAGGTGTTATTGTGATAAATATGTTGCGCGCGTCCTCTGATTGACTATTGTGCTGGATGGTTGCCCTGCGATGAGTTCCTTAAGCGAAACTGTCAGCTTGTTAACTAACAAACCAATTCTCAGGTCTATTGGGCGGCTGTACATTCATTTGGAAGACTCTTATACTAAGTAACTCATACATCTTCAATGAATATACGGCTACTTAAACGACTGCTAGATGGGTTTGAGTCTCCTCAGAATATTCTCAATCATGCACCATCACTGAGGTCTATGCCATCGTATTATTTCCGTTTATACCACTCCGCCTCACGAATGGTATTACGATCACTTCGCAGACAACATACCTCGAGAGTATGGCAGCGGTATATCTGACTGCTGACTGATACGAGGGCCCGTAGTACCGCTCAGAACCTTAGAGATAACAGGCTCTAGAGACGGATCTTTGACATATTATCCTCCTCCCGCTGCGTTTCCTGATAATATTGATGCCCTGCCAGCCTTGAGATTTGAGCAGATAGACAAGAATATGCCACAGACTTTACACGAGCTTTGCCAGCAGTCTGGGTTTTGCCAATATGACCAGATTGCCCTAGATAACCTAATAGCCGGTAGACTATTTTCGTCAAAAGTATTACCACAGAACATGATGCCGATGTGCGGTGGAACCGTATCCAGCGACGACGAAAGGGTGGCCTGTCTGTATTTCTTCACAAACCGGAACCTGACGAGATAACATCAGAGGAGGACACTGGTAATCTTGGAGAAATAGGGTCTGCGCCTGACTAGAAATCAGGCCATAGAGTCTCTAAGAGAATGCCTGAATGCCAGAGAGATGAGCCAAGTATTGGGCTGGTGTTGCAGTGTGTGTCGACAACACTCTATCTACTCGGAAGATTTACTTAAGAACGTTCCAGGACTCAAAGGCGCGAATCAGATATATACCTACTTTCTCAGATGGAGGGTCAACAACAGAGATGAACCAAGAAGACGACAGATTCAGCTCCTGTAACGTGGCCTTGGTCGGGTTAAAGTTATGGGTGATGGCCAGAAAAGCCATACTGAGAAATTCGAACAATGGGCACATAATAACGAGAAGACCAACCACTGCGATCATTTTGTCTGGCGCCTAAAAGTATTCCTCACTCCGGAGGCTATTCAAGAAGCTGGTATTGAATTCAATATCGTCACTCAAAGACCTGGAGATCTGGCCATTACAGACGAATACCAATACCACCAGGTCTATAACGTCACACCAACGCTTGCACTTATAACCAACTTTCTACCAACTGGCGCCGAACTGAACTTGCATAACGTCAATAGGCTCTTAAGAGTCTGCAACTTGTGTGGTCTCAAGGGTCTCTACGGAACGAAGGGTTTCCACGTCGAGTGGGCCGATGGCGAGGATACATTATAGGGATCTAGTAATGAGTTCAATGGGACTCAAAAGAGGACGTCAGAAGCTTAGAAAAGCAGCGACAAAGAAAGAAAAGACTGTTAAAAACCCGTAGGCACCCGCTGTTGCAGCTTCCGCCGTAGGACATCGGTATTAACGACGTACTCGGAATGAGATTCAACCGACGGAGAACAGTAGGCCATCAGAGATGCTACAAAAGATACACAAAAACCAGGACAGAAGCGAGTTTATTGTAACACCACTCCTCAAGGAAACAGCCGACTTGGGAGACGACGTCTTCCGTGTTGTTCCTGCGGTCCTGGGCGAAGATGCAATCCAGCAGTGCGTCAAGATTGTGCAAGTCTCAAAGATGCAAGCAGAAGATTAGAAACGCTCGGCTGTTCAAGATATCGAACTGTAATCAGAAATCAGGCTTCGAAATTGCTGGCGCAGAGTATCAAAGAGATTATTTGTTGAGACCCTCTGTTGCTATCAAAGCAACAGTAAAGATTTTCATTATTTGTATTAAGGCTAGTCCACCTGCTGATTTCCTGCATTACTACTCTACTTGGGATATTAAATGGATGGAGGCAGCCCAGAGTGATTTCCTAGACATCAACAATACACCATTGAGGTGTTGAGAATAGCCATGGGTAATCTAACTAAGATTTCTCTTGGAGACTAGCCAACCTGTCACCAAGTCTCTCTCATTCGTCTCATCAAGGGGTACCTCCGCTTGCGATAGGGTTGTAGTAAAAACACTGTCACTCGGTGCAAACCAGTTTCAGCTGGTCGGAAAAGGGAGATATCGGTGTACCCCTAGATACACATTTCTGAACTTAAAGACGACATACGGGCCTGATTTCAGGGCAAATCAGGATTATCATCATATCTTACTCAGTCGTAGAGTCACTACAATCATATAGTCGCCACTATCACACATGATTGATGAGACGAGTAGCGGATACTAATCTATCACTGATTTCTCTGCAGGACCTTCAAGTCGATATGGACCTAAGCCAAAGGTACCGGACAACCTTTAAGTTTATATACCACCATATGTTCTCAAAAGGTCATTAATGATACCAGGTTATACCAGAGACCACACAATCTAAGCACGGCACAAATAAGGAGCCAAGGGAGGATTGATTAGATCGCCCTATACGCTTCTCAAGGTTGAGATAGACTGGTTGCCATCAACGCGCCACGGCTACTCAATAAAACTCGACTGACTCTCTGTCCAGTCATTACTTGTTAGTTATTACATTCCAAAACCCCGAGAGTAAAAGGAGTCTGTAATACCCCTGGTGGAATGCCTCTACCAGCGAGGGATCAATAGAGGGCTGTGAAACTGATCATCAGACTTCCGTTGTGACTAGGATCACAATTCACGACCTTGGAGCTACTATCTGCTTAAGGATTCCTTTTCCTTTCAAATACATATAGCTACTGTAGCAAAAGCTCGTCTTCAAATAATACAATACCTCTTTGGGTCAGGATCATCACTTGGCCTTGATTTTGGTGATTTTTAAACATACCAACTGGCTGCACATGGTTGTAATGTAAGGGAAGAGTTGGTTTTATTTGAGTAATTGGGATGACTAAAATGATTGGGAAAGCCGACTTAGGGGTTGTTCTTACACTGTTCAGCTGTCAATGCTCATGTTGAACGGACTTCTTTGACGCAGAAATGAAGCTGCATGTGATATAATGTTTAACTTTGTTGATCTGATTTACTGGGCTTAGATACTGAGGCTCTACTGTTCTCTTCCTCCCATGATTATACTGGGCTAATTTAATCCCCTCTATAGGTGCTATGAAGTAATATGACAAGTAATGTAAGGGAAGCATATGATAAATATAACAGAGGCCAAGGTCTCGCGCGGCCGGGTCGCATTCTACACTACGCACTACCTCGGAGTTGAAGAAAGTCTTTTTCGTTCATCTAGTGAATATGAGATCATACAATTTCTGTTTTGAGGTGCTGTCATCTTGGGAGTACAGTCGTTGCACTGGTCTCTGGGTCTTCTTATCGTGATCTGGTAGTCTCAACTTTCCCTATGATCTTTCAGCACCAGGTCGGTTCTATGTCAACACTAAGTGTTCTAAAAAGCATGATTCTGCTCAAATTTCTTCACGTCCATACTCGCTAAAGCTTTCACAACCACGATTTTGTTTCTTCGTATGTTACAATGTGTGACCATTCTTCCCAGTACTATGTTTTACCCCTGTACAGGAACCCAGCATGTGTACCATCTCCCCATCAGACGTGTGAAACAGTGATACCCAAGCACGGCGTATGTTACAGTATGTGCGGCCATTCAAATTTTGCGCCATTTTCTGCCCCATCACAGACGCAAAACAATAAGTGTACCATCTCATCGTCAGACCCGGCGAAGCTCACGGCACCCTGACGCTCGGGGGTCCTGTTTGCCCTGCCATTCGATGTCCCCAAGCATAGCCCATTCTTTTACCTTGTTGAGTGACTGCTGTAAACACTGCTCCTTTCCATAAAACTTGCGACTGGTCGAGTACCAGACCGTCCAGTTATTCTTGCACTTCTTAGTGCGAAGGAAGTCAAAGAGCTTCCGATGAAGCCCATAAAGGACTGATGTGATGCGAGCAACGGTCTTTCTGGTGACTGGAACTGGGTCCACGTCATAAATGACCAAATGCTGGCCGATCTTGGGGTCGGGAATGATGGCGACCGCGAAGCAATGCCAGGCACTCTTCTGCCATTCCTCAGTGGTGTTGGCCACGCGGGAGACCGTTTCGACACTGAAGCAGCCGATCCGTGCCCGCTTCTTGTTTTTGCTACTGTTATAGAACTCGGAAATGGTCGCTCTGTCTTGGGCGTCGATCAAAGTAGGTTTGTATTCGTTCCGATGCGCAGCATCCCTGAACGATACGACCCGAGGGTAGACAAATGGAGCAGTCTCGTCCGACGCAAACTGAGCCAAGAACCTGTTGGTCTCACTTGCAAGGGTCTCAGGATGAGTTGGTGGCTTTGTGAACTCGATGCCATTGGCCCGGGCCTGGGAGGCTGCGCGTCTGGCGGCCAGGATGGCTTTGCCCACCTTCTTCCGCGCCATGATCCCTACCTGACGGCGTATACCACGTGGTTTAGGATCGTGGCGTGCTTGGCCAGACCGTGACACTCACAGAAAGCGTGTGGGAGGGTCGGAATGATTCCGTGAGACATTTGGTCTGGTGTGAGTACACGTGAAGCATCCTGTCGTACACTGTTATACAAGGGCTTAGGGCATCTAGGAGGTAAGGTTGTACAGACTGCAGGGGCATTGTCACGAAGGACATCAGGCAGTGTAGCTATATCTAGATATTTCTAGAGTATATTTCGGCAGAGAGACATGATGAATGAGACGAGTTACCTATTGATAGCAATCCATGTGTATCTTGAGTGTATGTAAAGCAAAAAAGAAAGACAATTAGCCTCCTATTCATTACGTGAAGGTGACGCTTTATTAGAAGCAATGAGTCCATGGGCTAGGTATTGAGGAGCAGCTGTATGACCCACGGTATGAGGCTAAGACCAGTGTTTGACAACAGCTTCGATGAAATATTAGGGTTAGTTTCAGAGGACAAAAGCAGTAAGCATTCAGGAAGAAGAGTTCATATCGTCAGTTCGGGGATACAGATGTCTTGAAAACATCTCGACGTGGACATTGATAACGATAGTGACCACCTACCATCGACAACACCCAGCCTGAGCAGAGACGATTGTTAAAATCTATACTTTCTATACAGTAATGCACGCACTTCGAATGTCAAATCTAACACTCTACCAGAAATAAGTCGGGTCATCTTTAGCTCTATCATGGTCCAATGCTATATAGAAAGCTACCTCAGTTTCCATTAATAAGTGCTGCCGACTCACCACAGCGCCACATCAGTTCATCACTAGTTAGCAAGGTCACTGTGATCTCTGGTATTTACTAACAGCAAGTCAACTAATATACTTAGGAGGTGTTGGAATTGACCCTCACGACACCCATGGTGGATATTATGTTTTTATTATTTGCGTCTTGGACATCAACAGAAATGGTTAGAGGTAAATATAATTAATAAAAGGGTATCACAGTCTTGTAATACAGAGGTCACGCATAGGTGCTCTTTGAGTTCGCAGCGGTATGTTCTCCCTAAATTTATAAGTGACAGGCAAATTATTTGGTTGTCGATTGACTTGACTCCCCAGATCCGCATCGGAAGTCAAGTCGGTAACTATCCTGACTCACGACATACAGTCACAGTTTTTGACTGCCGCTCTAGCTTCCTCGCAGTGCGCGAAATCGAAGACGACGCCAGCCAACTATAGAGCCACGATCATATACAGATTATTACATCTACAACTTGAAAACCTGAGGGCCACAATGACAGACGGGTCAGAGGTACTGTCTCAAGTCTTGTGAGTCAATATAAAGCCAGAATCATCTAGCCCCAGTAATAAGGCATACAATGCTACGATAAGTGCCTAAGTTCGTCATTTTTCACTTAAATACCCACTATATGAGTATTGCCTGACCGACTGAGCTTCTGATCCGGCCATCTGCCCACAATGGACCCCAGCCAGAATGGGACTCTGCATCATCACCTGATACCAGAGACCATGGATCTACAGGCAATGGGCGCCCAAGAGCCTCTCCCCAGACGTGGGGCTACAAACTTCTACTCTATAGTGTCGTAGAACCAGATCAAGTACTTTGTCCATCCCAAGTTGTGATATAAAAAGACCAAGCAGCCCAAGCAAAGATCTAAGTGTGGAGCCGTTGTATATCTCCCTTATAGGCTCTGTCTATAGTTCTCAGTTGAGACTGTTGGTATCTTTTGTAGTCCTTTGCTGTGTTTTTAAGAGTGCAGCCACGTGAGTCGAGGCTTGATACGGGAACGGCTGGAGCTCAATACAATTCCAGGCTGATTATTTGCATAAAAGAGTGTTTGTTATGTACAAAGAATATTTCCACACTTCATGGCCATCATCATTGTACGGAGTACTACGTTTTCTATTATATATACAGCTCGCCACGATCCAGAGACCTTCGAGATTCTCAAATGGCCCAAAAGACGCAAATAAAGCCAGTTTTACCCTGAATAGTTATTACAAGCCGATTCATTAGGTCATTCAGAATTATTAGGGCATCGAGTCTCCGATTTGTCACGGTGGCGGCGTGAGGGTGGAGTTGTGTGAGCATTTCAATTCTTACCCCCTAACCTCAACTTCTAGCCATGATTACAATGAATCCGAGCCATGTGCCAGATAAAATAAACTCTTATCGGAGACTATATGTCAGAAATAATGCACATGAATTTTCCTGGAATTCTTTGACGTCTCCATTAGTGATTTAGAGATTTGTTTACTTAATAGGTGGGTAAATGGTTGAGCCTCCAAAGCCGCAGATCATCCCCTCACAAACGCAGATCATCCAGTTTCACTAAACAGGGAACCAAGGATATTAATATGCCTGAAATACTTCAGCTGTCTAGAAAGTGTTCAGACCGTAGTAAGCTGCTGAGCTTTTATTGGGATTTTTAAGCACCACTGCTTGATGCCGTGTTTTCTTTTTCTGACATATTTTACTTGGGGTGCGGGTGGGTGATGAAAATACCCCTTCAATACTCCCAACTCAGAACTTGAACCATCAATACGCCAAGAACCATCAAACGTGCCACAAAGTTAGAACGTTCCAAGAGTATATCAAGACCTGAAGTGTCAACCAGAATTTTCTTGAAATTATTTGACGTTTCCGGGTATTTATTTAGAATATATCTTTCTCTAGTCTCTGGTTCTGCTTTTGTACCACCAGGTTTGCTATATACGGAGTACAGGAAATGGAACTCAGGGGCTACAAGTAGAATAACCTGAACTCAAATATAATATATCACTATATGACCTTGGAAGTAGACAGTAAAAGTGATTCATTTAAGTACCTTAGGGAAGTTAGGGTGTAATATTAGATTATGACGCCCTTAATGGGTCAGTTAATCCCTACTTCAGGCTTCCTTGCCTTGAGTATGATCTCTCATACTCAAAGGGCACAGATTCCTTCGTCAGGTCATTAAAAACCATCTAGGACTGGTCACATCTCTGTATACAGCCCAGGCGAAGATGACACCAAGTCCAGTATTTCCTATGCATCTGGTGTTGTGGCTCTTATGTTATCTGCTATAAAAACGTCTGGCAATAGAACAGCGGTTTCGTTTTGTTTATGCGCTGGAGTATGAAAACGATCCCAAGTTGAAAGAATCACACCTTTCGCAGGCTCCTGTATTGTCAAATCCAAGGAGATCGAAAAGAATTAGAGGCCAAACACATCAAGTGCAATCACGACATATTCCAAGTTGCTGAAACTGACCTTTCTATTCGTTATTTGGTTTGCCTCCTCTAATTCTTTATACTAATTTTCTGTACTAAGAGATGAAGGCTGAAGCTTCCATACCCTTTGCGTTTCTAGACATTTGCTCTCGTTAGGCGTCCCGGCTTTGTTCTCGTAACTTGGACGGTAAGCTCAACTCTGACCACTGTCTGCTACAAACGCCACTAGACCTATGATTACTGAATCAGAGTCATCACTCTTATAAGACTGAAGAGCGAACAGGACTGACATGTAAGTCGATAGAAGGCTGTGTTGCCTTGGTTTTAATTCTAGTGCCCGATCGAGTGTTACGCTCTTGTATCTCTTCCTCCTGACTAGATGGCAGGAATTAGTCATTACGACTTTGTCAAAGTGTTCATGAAACTACCAATATATGGGTTGCAATATAATGTCATCGTCAAGATTATCAACAGACTCATTAGAAAGATTCAAATGTAGAACAATAGTATTTAACATAAGAACTTATAGCATAAAGCTTTTTTATTAGGCTTAATGATGTAGGAATAAGTGACTCTTTATTATCAGAGTCATGAAACAATAAAACATTCCTACTGGCATTGCTCACAGAGCTTATCCGTCTAATGCACAAAGGAGATACAGTCGCCCAAGTATAAAACGCCAATCCAGCTATACAAAGAAATAACTTAAGCCTCCTCCTAAAATCACGACCCATTGAGACATATATCTCATGCCCCAGAAATACTAGTCATTCCAAACAAGATGAGCCAGTATTTAAGCCGATCCAAACGTAAAATACCTCTTGACCGTTCCCCTCCATTCAATGGCCAGCCTAAGGTGCTTCTCCATGATAACAGAGACCTCCTTTTCCCATTCTTCCTTGTTCAGCCGCCCTTTACCTCGCTTCAGGACCACCCCCTCGCTCTTCAGGTCCTCGAGTTTCTCAGAAATCCACCCTAGATCAGCATCAAGCATCTCGCCACGGCCCATGAGGAGATCAGCCATGGCGTCGCTACTGGCACTCCACACTGTTGAACTAGTGATGAGTTCCTGAGCCTCCTCACTCGAGGACGCTGACGGCATTTGGTCGATGACCTTCTTCAAGGTTGACTGAAAGCGTTGAACGTCGTGGTTGAATAGCTGGCCCATGATGCCTCTCGTTTTATCTCTGGGAATCTCTGCCTTGATTGCCAGAGTCTGGTTGCGAGCGTTCTCCAAGATTTTAATCAACTCACTGTTGAGATCCTTGGCTTGTCCGACGAATCTGAAATCAACCAAGCCCATGGCCTTCCAGAGCCAGTATTGCTCCGGTTGTCCATCTGGAAACGTCTCAACATATCGATTGACGCCGGTCCAGAGTGCACGCTGTTGCCGCATGAACACTGTCTCAAGAGCTTCGCAATGGGTTATAGCCTGTCGATACCCGTTCTTAAAATCTGCGGTTGACAGGCTTAGCGCATCGTATTGATGAGCTTTCCTCACTTCCATCGCTCCCACAAGATTGTGCTCCACATTATTGAGATTGTGGTAAAGAAACTTGTATATCGCAGGGACAAGTTGCACGAAACTGTCGTCCAAGATGTCTTGTCTCATCAGGTCTGAAGAGAAGATTGGCCGAGACACTGTTTCAGATACGATGCAAACATCGGTCAAGACGGTAAGAGGCTCAGGTACCCAAGGAATAGCCAACACCATGTCACAGTAGACACCTGAAACTGAGCTGGCGATAAGGCCGAATAAGAAGACAACGATTCCGACAATAATAAGAGCCAAAGTGCAGGCGTGAATTAAGAAGCTCGGAACAAGGGAGTGAGCAAGCTTTAAAAACCATAAGATGAAGCCAATAGCTTCGCATAAGTTTTTGACAAAAGTGTGAGCCATGTCGAAAACGAGATGTCGCTTATTATATAAGTGATCCCATAACTGCCTGACCCGCGTCGTCCATGGCTGAACTTCAATCCAGTGAACCTTTCGGGGCGTCTGTGAGCCCCGAGATCGAGAAGACGAGCGTGAACCAGATCTACTCATGGCGGACGGTGGATGAGGGCTGCTGCGTCGGTTGCTCAGGGCATCGTTCTGCTTGGTGGCCGAAGACTCTGGAGGGGTGGACGCTTGGTGAGCATTGAATTCGTCCTGGACAGATGTAGGTGACACGAAGAATACAGGAGGAGTCTTGGGAGTGGGAGGTCTGCTGTCTTGTCGGCGCGACTTGGATTTCCGCGCACGGCGCCTTTCACGGCGAGTGGCTCGCTCAATGGCCTCATCATCGTTGCCGCCCAGAACGTTAATCACGAGACCGGGCATGGTGAGGTCGTTCAAAGACAGAGGCCACAGTTAGACAGAGGGAGATGTGCGTTGAGATGAATATTGTAGATTTATTGTTGTGTTGGGTAGTTAGGAGGCAAATGTAAGATGAGGACTGGCAACTGTCTTGTGATGGTGAAAAGAGAAGACCAGTTGGAATTTGTATGAGTTAAAATAGGCTGGAGAAGAAACTTTATCTCATGAAGTAGGAAAGAGATGCCAGGTGCAGGTGATGAGAGAATACAAGTCAAAGGCTAGGTAGGAGTTGCGGTATGACCTGGTATGACATGGGCAATAGACCAAGAAGATGCTAGATATTGATATCAAAGAGCAGTGAGCGTATTCCTTTAAGGTCACCTTGAAGAGGTGTATTCTGTATAGTGTCAAGGACAAAGGATCCCTTTCTCGAAAGAGCTGGATCTGAAGCTTCAGGCATACAGCTTTAAGACAAAGAAACAGACAAGGCAACATAAATTTCTACTTCACTCAGAGTCTGACAAGACAGCCTACCCATGGCTGTTCATTCAATGCAACATATTGGTGTTTATCTCGATACTATGACATCTTTCCTACCATCTACAACCTCTTCTGCATTCTGCTGTCAAGTCATCGGGAGTCAATACAACACGACGCGCCGCCATGTTTGGACCTTGTCGTCTTCTTTTGGCTGCCGTTACTCTCTGGCTCTGGTGGTACTATTCCGATGGGGAGCTCTGGGAGACGACTAAAGCAAGGCTGCCCAGTCACCTCATGGATGATTCCGCCAACTCTGGAATCGGTAAGCCTCGAATCCTATTCTCTGAACCCCTTCACGACTAACCACGAGACAGAGTCAAGCCTCTACATCTGCCTCGCTTACGAGTCTCTCGTAAAGATAAATAAGAAGTATCTTGAGCATCCCCCGAACCTCTACGTGCTGCTGAAGATCCCGTCGCTCCCAGAGGAAGATGGGATGATAGACTTCCAGGCTCGTCGCGCACAGCGTGGTGCTATAGTCAAAGCACTACACGAGAGGACATCGCGCTACTACAATGATCGAGACCTCATGTCGGGCCGTGTGAGCGAAGCAGCGCAGAGCAACATCAACTGGTGGACGAAGGTCGGGGCGGTGCTGCTGGACGAGCAGATCCGGGAGCTCTACGATAAGGATATTGCTGGGCAGAAAGATGTGGGCGAGGCCGTGATCAAGATGTGTGGGGAGAGATGGGCCGAGCGGGAGAAGCGGGAAAGGGGATGGAGTTGGAGGTCGTGAGCGTCTGGGTTCTGCTTAATGTGATTGAGAATATCTGAGTTATTATGCTTATAGGATGGTATAGCTCGGCGTATATTTATGGTTGATCAAGACAGCCAGGCGAAATTCAGTAAGAGATAGAATAATCGTAGTTCTTTGAAGACAACTGCACTGTATTATACACTCGCTGACAGTCATGGCATGCTTCTACAGACTTTGCAGTTTGTATATATGAGTCTTAGCTCTATAGCTCCGGGGTATTCTCAAGCATATCCCAGATAATGTACGTAATCTTTGTTGTTTCTCATTCTCAGTCATTAACAGCCACGGGACAAGCTCCTTGCTATGCAGGCTCCCAATGTTTGCCAAGAAGTTGCTCTCTGTTAGGCAGCAAAGACTTACATGCATTGGTGGTTATTAACAGCGAACTCAATGAACCCAGTCACGTATAGAATACAAGTCTTTCATTGATCCGCAGGCATCTCGCTTGTGTAGCTCGTAACAACTACTGTTTGCCTGTTCATGAGTGAAGATATCGATGGAGTTGCTCAGATATTAAAG
This sequence comes from Fusarium staphyleae, assembly GCA_017140175.1. Lineage (NCBI taxonomy): Eukaryota > Fungi > Ascomycota > Sordariomycetes > Hypocreales > Nectriaceae > Fusarium > Fusarium staphyleae. The sequence continues at coordinate 38,202 of JADDON010000055.1, read as the reverse complement.
CCTTGAACTATATTATGTGAATCCTTTGTCTTTATATACCTTTGATAAAGTGCAAGTAGTCACTCTTTAAGCACTTGCGGCAACTCCGTTGACGCACGTCAGGTATTGTATGACCATGACCATGGCTGCCTGATGTTATCTCGACAAAGAAACACAAGAAGATTCCACGATACTACGTGACGCTCATCTTCCGGAAGCATTGCTTGATAGTTTATTCCCAACTGAGGATTAGTAAGGCTGCATGTGCTTGTTGTTATCCCACTTTGGTCTGCCTTCCACGGGTGAATGGAAGTTGACAGATCATTAACAAAGCCCAGGCAGACCAGTTTTCCATCGCATTCATCCCTGCCTTGACTCTTTGTAACCTGGCAGTTGACTCCGGCATAAATACAGCCCACGACACTCAGCAACCTACACTGCACGATACAGTCACTGTAACTCAGTCAGCAGCTGGCATCTTCTTCTTCCTTACCAACTCCAATGTCTACAGCATCTGGTCCTTCGATTCCTTCCTCACACTACCTTAAACCAACCTACCTCCACTCCGATATTTCCTCTTCGTGCACCTTCATTATGGCGAAGCAACTCACTGTCGAACAACGAACTCGTCTACGGGCTCGCGAGTTCCAGCGGTACAACTCAGACAGCCGCTTGACCGAGGGAGGTTTACCCTTTGCCGACAAGATCACCGCCGAAGACTTGAGGCTCGCCCATGCTCTTGAGCCTCTGTATGCATATCTTGACAAGGATGAGTGCAAATACCCTGCCGACTGGTCGACGAAGCCTAGGTCCCTAAGCACTACCTTGATTAGCTTCCGCAAGAATGCATCCAGCCTTCTCGCAGACTTGAACCCCATCGTCGAAGAGGAAGACACTACTCTGAGCGCCAAGGACGCTAAGAATCCCGAACACACTGGAGAAATCACGGACTCCCAAAACCCCGAGAATGATAAGGCGTCTCAAGGTCCTCCACGCGACCAGTCTTCACAAACAATCGCAACCCGACTGCAGGCCTCAAACTCTCGCTCTACTGCTACATCCGCACCTAGCACTTCTAAGGATGTCGATAAGAGCTCTGAGAATCCGCCAACCCGGCGCCTTTCTAATGGACTCGCCCCTAATCCGTGGCAGCGAGACGACTTTTGGAAGGCCTCGAATATGTCTTTTGGTTCCGGACAAGATGACCCTCACAAGGGAGCGATATCGAAAGAAGAAACCTCTAGCTCCAGCAAGACAAAGAAGCACGATGACAGTGAGATGATTTCAACGCTTTCATCTGCACTCGACGACAAGGAAGAGGAGTGCAAACGCCTCCGCAGCACCCTCAGCCAGTTCCAGAGTGACTGTGATAAGTGGCAGAACGAGGCCAAAGCGAAGTTGGAGAAGCTCATCAAGACCGAAGAGCAGCTTGATATGGCTATCAAAGCTGCCGAAGAAAGGGAAAAGAGCTGGACCAGGACGGAAGCAAGTTTGACGGCAGAACTGAGTGCGATAAAGAGCAAACTAAAAGAGGCAGAGAGTCGACAGAAACCTGGGCAGAAGGAGCCTCAGCTGCACAGCAGACTTGACCCGATACTGACGAGCAAGAACTTGGACAGACTCTGGAAGCAGTTGAAGAAGCCCGAAGCAAGCCAATAGGCTAATAGGCAATGCTCCTGGAACTGATCTGGCATGAGGTTGTGGATGGATGGTATGCATACTGGGTGGTTGACCTCTTTCACAAGGCGTCGTGATGTTGAGGAGTTCACGAGATCGATGTTGAGGAGTTCACGATGCATTTCCCGTGCGTATCTTCTTTGGACATTACATTTGGACTCAGAAACAGGAGGGAAAACGAATATTATACCGGACTTAGGGAGCATTTATTGTTTAGCAAGGAAGCCCATGGAGGCATCTGTTATGATATAGTTCATGTTTTTACTGGCGATAAACCCCGTCTTTCGTCACATTTGATAAGAGAGACATGGCCGTTCACTGCGCGGTATTTCTTGTCAGATTAGATTGCTCCCATTAAGGCCTCGTCTTCTTCTTACATCAATAAACACATACGAGTAGTCTTTGTTACGACAGTGTTGTCATAGCCATCACTGCTGGACGCTTGGACAGCCTCATTATACTAGCGCCCTCATTGTCTATCTGTATTTGGAGCAGCAGAACCTCGTGGGCAATTACTTATTAACACATAACGGCAGTATACTTGGTTACCCTTAATGCTGTCTGATACACGGCTAACATGAATAACACTGGCTTTCTTGCGGGCGTATTTACCACTGAAGACTTGATATGAGGGAAGTCAACTGTAGACTGATGGATAAATAAGAAATAGGTCTTGCAAGTACACCAATCTCAATCAAAGCCAAGTCTATCGTGCGCAAACTTCTCCAGTAAAACCGTAATGCGGAACAAGGAAACTGTTTATAGAAATCCAAACGAACACCATGATAAAGAAGCCAACCAGATCATCATCCTTCACCAGCCACATCAGTCCTCCATGAACCACCAAGACACTGCAAGAACCCCTTCGCCATATCCGAGTCCCAATCTTTCATCCAAGACCTGTCCAGTAATATCCAGCATGTCCAACAAGGCATCGACCTGGTATCTCAGATGGCGTGCCGCTCTAGCACCGCCTTGAGTAGCAGGTAGCCTATCTTTCCGGGCCCGGAGGTCGAGAAGCTGGCCGGCAATCTCGTCAATTGCTTGGAGAAGCTCTTGTTCGGTGAGAAGGGCAATATCATTCCTGAGCTCACGCCTGTTCAGTGCAGACCGAGGTGCTGGTAGAGGGCGAGATCGAGGCGCTTCCTCAACGACGGAGAGGGACTCGGTGGGTATAATGGTGGGCGCAGGTCGTCGAGAGAGCCCGAGGTCAGGACGCTGGATCAACGCTCTCGGAGACTGTATCTGTCTGTTGCGAGCAATCTCTTGGATTGGACGGGTGAGGGAAGGGGTCGTAGATGGAATGGTGATGTGAGTTTGCTCAGATGTAAGTTCAGACACACCGGTAGTGAGAATCGACGGGGGAGAGAACCAAGGACCCGGGCCGTTGGCGTCTGAGATGGACGATCCAAGAGACATGACGCTCGCTGGCGGCGAGGGATATTGAGGAGGATGGCCAGGAGGAGGACCAGGGGGGCCAGGAGGCGGAAGAGGAGGGCCGGGTGTAGTGACCTTGAGAGGACCAGGAGTTTTGCCGTTGCAATTACAGCCAAAGTCACACTGGTGGTTATAGATGTTGTTGTAGTTAGTCCCATACATGTGCATTCCACCATGGGTTTCGAAGGGATGCAAAGAAGTGGGCAGCATTGGGGGCGCATCCGTCATCTCCATGTCCTGTTCAACCAGGCCAACAGCTACGGGCTCGTCGTTGGTCACAGGAAGTCCAGAGCCTTCATCGTCATCGCTTGAGCTCTCTTCATCTTTCACGTCCTCGGATGCCGAGTCTGAGTCGTCGACTTCCCAAAGACCTGTGCCGCCATTGTCGTCATCCTCGTCAGTGTCGGTCTTTGACTGAAACACATTGACGACCTGTCTCATGCGCATGTTGAAGTCTCTGCCAGCTGCGGCACCAGTAGCGTGGTTGGCGATGCCTCTGACCTGTGCGTGAGCCGCCAGAACGTTGGCCCGGGGTGTCGTCTTCTTCTTCTTGATGGGGACGATCGCAGACAGGGGTTTGGCCGTTTTAGAAGTCTTCTTCGGGGGGTCCGGGTTCTTTGCGACGAGTTTCTTGCTTGAGGATAAGCTCCAGTCGCGGTTCCAGCCAGGAAGTCCAAGGAAGTTATCGGCGTCAGCGCGCCAGACGTATTTGGTGTCCCCGTCGTTGCAGACCTCTCTGATGAGACCTCCTTCGACCATGTCACGGATCCGCGCTCGGACGCAAGTCTCGATCTTGCTGCGCATGAGGCTGATGTGATTGCGGCGGGTGAGATACAGTTTTGGGAAGAGCTGCTCGAAATTCTTTCGCCAGTTGATAGGAGTGAGACGGTTTTCGATGATGTGATCCTGAATCGCGGTCTTACACTGGGGGCCGTACACAACTTTTGTGGCGGGCTGCTGCAGATGCGCAACTCGGTTATTGCAGATCTTGTCTTTGGTGTTGGAGATACACATGTTGACGAAGGTACATGTGAGTCTGTTCGAGTACGTTTCAGTGTGGGTTGACGAGGGAAGTCGACGGACGACCAGAGTCTAAAGTTGCCGTGAGGTTAGTGGCGTCGGGACCTGACAGCGATGAGTGTTGACGAGAGGCGGCAATATATGAAGCCGTGACTTACGAGAAGGCCAGTGGACGAGATGAAGGGGACGGCTCAAGGACGAGTTCCAAGGCTTGACGCCGAGAGGGGCCGAGAGGGGGCGGCCTGTGGTGACGGACAGAGCGTGAAGATGAGGGTGACAGAGAGGAACTGATAGTGCCCACTCGGACGAGTATGGAGGACGAGGTCGTTAGCGATGGTCAAGATGATGAAGACACAAAGACAGGGCATGGAGAGATTTTCAGGAGAGATAATAGTCATGGTTGAATGTTAGAATTTATTTCCAAGAGGAAGGGGAATACGTGCCAGGCAGTCGAGCGCGTCTCCATCTTGAACAATGATATGTTGTGATGAGAAGCAAGCAACGATATCTCAAGCTGACGCGTACGGAGAGTGGCAGTCGCGGTAGATATCCGTAAGTGTTTGCATGAGTTTAATGATGTGCAGCCGAGTTTGACGCGAGCACTTTGTCAAGTTTGTCGATTTTTTGCGGTTGCTAAGTCACAGGGAGAAATATGCATGAGGATGTGGGTTGTGTCTGGCGAACAAAGGGTCACCACTTTAATGAGGGAAATCTATCAATACCTCGTGTCTTTTGGGTTTTGGCAAGCATTGTATTACCACACACTTTGCACGGGAGATTGTCAAGAATCTCCCCATCTGGCTGCAAGTCTTGATAGCTTAAGGCGGTACAGACCACGAGGTGTGATGAAGAGGTTGCAGCACTTGTTCTTGAAGCCACTAGAATCTGAGACGGAACCACTGTAAGGATTTCCATGGGAAGCAAAGTACGATAGCTCTCATCTTGTGGTTGCTGCTGTTATGTGGTGATGAAGTTAATATTAGCTACGGTATGCAAGATATTCAGATTCAACCTCCATCTCAACTTAGTAGTCAGCTCAGAGAAGCCACCGAGTCAACCAGAATTTTCATTGATATCTGACCTATACCTCAACGGAGTCAGGTCGATCGACCAAGTCAACTCCATGGACACTGTCAAGACTTCCAGACGTCTCTGCTACAGTCCTTCTTTGACGCTTTTGACGGTTACTAACCTGGAGGTTGCAAACCTTCCCCTTGTTCATGCGGGTCTGGAGCTTTCTGCCCCAGGAGGTCGCTGTTAAAGGCGCAGACATGAAAAGACGATTCATTTGGGCTCACTATGAGTAAGTGCATGATCACGCATGGTTACCTGTTGGAAGGGTTTTGTCTGCCCTTGTCGTTGTTCGCCAGACGGATCCCCTTGGCTAAGCAACTGGACAAACTCATGCAGGCTTTCAGACCTAGCATATTCTTTCTTTTCGGAATCTGTAGGTTTTCAGTCAAGTACATAAAGCCAGTGCTGTTCTTTGAGCCCTGGATTTCTTTGCCTAGCATCTGCAGCAGCCGTGAATGGACTGGCACACGGTTCAACAGCCTACACTCCTTTGTTTAACACCTTCACCGTCCCAATCACGAGTGGTACGGCTGCCTAGAGTGTACAAAGAGAACTTTGAATGCGTCATTCAAGCTTGCTTACTTTCCAGTTACTTCCTCAATTCTTTCTGGCATCTTCGTCTCGCCTCCTTCTCTTACACTCCGCATCATTCTTCGTATTTCCAGCCCTGATAACATTCTCTTCAACTTATCAACACATCAACTTACCTTCTAACTATCTAATCATCTCATTACACCGCCATCCCACACCGGCGTCTCTCATCTAGCCATATCGTCACTTCAACAAGCTGTCATCGCCCCAGACTTCACCTCCCAACACCCCCAACTCTTTACCACTATGAGCAACCCCGTCTCCAAGGCCATGCGGGTCATCCGGCACCACGATACCGCCACAGCCTTCTCGGATGAAGACCTCACCATCATCCAGACAGCCGTCAACACAATCAAGTCCGGCCTCGAGCGTGGGCCTGGCCTCTCAGACGCCGATTTCCAGGTTCTTACCTTCTTCATCAACCACTCAAGGAACCGCCGGGACCAGTTCCTTGACTGTGCCCTCACCATGCTCAACTCGCGTGATACCGCCGAGTTTACCGACCAGGATGCCGAGTTTATCGCCGAAGCTTCTGAGTGCTTCAAGAAAGCTGCCTCAAAAGACGGGGTGGCGCTGAAAGATCTCGACACGAAGCAGCTCGACGTCATCCGCGCTGACGAGAACTTGAACCATGGAGGCACAGAGACTCAGTTCTCTACGCAGGCACCCATCGCTGAGACGGTTGTCTCACATGCTCCAAGCATCCTCTCCTCCATCGGCCAGATCCGAGCAATCATAGAAGGTGGAAGCCGCGGAATAGAAGACCTTTCACCATCTGAATACGACGTAGTTGCTTCCCACATGCGTCGTCACCCTGACCAGTACAGCCAAGTCGGAACGGCCCCTCAGGGCCCTGAGCCACCTGTTTTCCCCCAGCTTCCCAGCTACGCCGAGTACAATATGGAAGACTTGCCGGACAATGTGGCCGATCTAGATGCCGAGATAGCCAAGAGGATCCAGGAGCGGTCGGAAGCATCCGAGTATCTAATTCGGATCAGTGGATTGCTTTGGAGGTTGAAGATGAAGCGTAACATTTTGAAGCGCAGCGAGTGAGGGTGAGAGTTGTTTATACAGTGGAGTGGATGAATCGCCAACTGTGTCGTGGGATTTTGTGTTGTTGCGTCTGGTGTTTTGTGTCTTGGAGAAGAGGAAGTGATATGTGTTTGCTTAGAGGAATGGCATGGCGAGTGACATGGCCTTACCAGCGCAGACAAGTAGCAGTAACTTTACGAACAACCATGGTATTGATCTCAGATCTTGACCCTGCTTGAGAAGATGATTGACGAACACATAACTAATAGGTGGAAACACATGAAGTGACTGGACGCAACGTAATGGAAAGCTGGAGACGAGACTTGAACCCGCCTCTTTAACTCGACCTGTCACGACATCCTCACTATCGTCCTTGATCTCTTGGTCGCTTTGGTCGAGTGTTCTTGTAGGACCACTCAACATCGACATCAAGCTTGGTCAAGTCTCCCAGCATCATCCCCCTGTCGGCCACGTTCTTCAGTTCATCCAACGTGTCATTATCTACCCCTTTCCAGTGTCTCGTGATGTCCTCATGCCACACCATCCAACCTGAATACCACGTTGGCTCGTCACCGACAAACCGTGCCACGGTCTCGGCCGTTACACCCTGAGTAAGATAGAGATTATTCCAGAACTCAGATTGTTGCGCAAGCGTTGAGTCGGCGGTTGAAAGAGTGGCTACGGCGCGGGCAATAAGCGGTCGAATCACCTCAACCATAGGAAGAATATGCTCTCGTGTAAAGTCGATGGCATCGATAGTGTCGCGCATCCAGACCCGTCCTTGATCGACCATATACGGTCTTAGAGCACTATCGATCTGCTCCAGTGTAGAAGTCACATTGGCGGTAGCATGTATATTTGCGTCGAGGCGGTGAAGTAGCTGCACCACGTTCAAGTTGGTGCTTTCGATCTGGTTCCAGAACTTGTTGATATTCTCAAGAGAGTCTGCTTTAGATGCAGAAGTGTCGATAGCATGTACCAGAACGAGAGGCATTACGGCCCTCACGAGAGAGTCAGCCTCCACAAACAGGCTCATATACATATCCTGGAAAGCCCTGAGGTGAGCAATGGCATGGTCAACGGATTCAAGAGCCGATAACTCTGGCCCAGGTACTGCGTTGGTCCCTTTCCATGACGATAAGCCCATGCGGACTTCTTGCAGCTCCTCCCAAAACGCCGCAAAGATGGAGTTCGGCGTCGCTGGTAGAATGGGGCTGGCGCCTTCGAGGCTAGTGACGAGAGGCAAGATGACATTTTCGTAGTCTCGGTAGAGAAGATGGATGGGTTGCCAAAGTAAAAAGTCAGCCGTCTCGTTTCGGGAGCTGGTGATGATCCAGCCTGGATGGCCGCCGAGGCCCCAGCATGCGAGGAGGATGGCGATGATAGCAAGGAGGATGGCGGTTGTAGGGTTGGCGGATGTCGACCGTCGGGCCTCTTGATGATCCAAAGAGATTTCAACTCTCTGGTTGTCGATCTCGGATAGCCGTGGTGGAGTCGACGGCGGCGTCTCAAACTTCCCGTAGTAGGCCATCCACAGGTCAACGGGCTCATAAACCACTTGAACCTGAGGCGCCTCATGAAGAGAAGAAGAGCGCGAAACGACGGCCGAGTCATGCACTAGATGCACCACAGCGCCAGGAACAGGAGTCCAGTCGGGATGGATACATATTTGAAGTTGATATGGCTCCGAGTCGGGAGGGTCAATGTACAGAGGGAGTATGAGGCTGTGACAGAACGATATGGCGGGGTCGAGGCTCTCATCACGATCAGGAGTTGTCTCGCGAGAAGTGTTAGAGCTGCAACAGATGGCTGCATTGGCTTGGCTAGGAAGATGATGGCGATCGTCGCGACACGGTGAAACTTCAAGCGAGGAAGATCGCTGAGGAATCGGAGACTCGGAACGCGAATGAAACCCGATAGCGGCTCTTGGTAGATCCGAGATACTCTCTCGGTCAGGGCTGAGTCTCGATCTTGTGCCATCCCAAGTGACAGGTCGATTGCGGCGTTGAGGGTGAGACATGGCTTACACTGGAGCGTGGTTGAGCGGGTAAGGGTCACGACGTCGAGGGTGACTGGTCGTTTTTCGTGAGAATGAGGTGAAAGAGACCAAAGACACGGATGTGGCCAAAAGAAAACACCTGGGAGAAGTGAGGAGTAAAGAGGACATTTTGTGGTGATGAGAACAAAGAACTTGAGATGGCCAAGGCGCGAGGCTCTTTACGATCAAGGTCGGAGGTCGGGGATCGGGGATCGGGGGTTATTGTATCCGACACCCGACCGCTGATGTCGGAGATAAGATAAGATAAGATGGGTAGGATAAGGCGATGCTCCATGGCTATATCGCAATCCTGCGACAGAAGAAAAGTCGTGAGGAGTGAAAGAGTTGGTCGCCGCAAGATATATACAAGACGTTCAGAATTTACTAGCTGGTATATAGTATAGAGATAGAGGCACAGATATTGAAGTTAGTCTAGCAAAAGATATGCCCAGCAGCCGCAGTAATTCCAGCTCTAATAACATCATCAATCTTCTAATTCTTACTATACTCAGTAAGCCTGAGTGAACTATATATAGGCGATTTCATAAGTGGCAACTGGTGGCAAAGATCCTAGACTACCTTGGAACATTGATAGTCGTGATCGATCACAAACACTAACATCGCAACATTAACTGGTACCCCGACAGTCGAATTTCTTCCTCAAATAACTATCACGCTTGTATTTGGGTATTTTACTGTTATGGTTAAGAAGTCCAATACTCTGCTACCCAAACATCTAGCGTTATCTCGATACAGACGGATGATATGATTTTACTCGCAAGAAAGCTCCCCAGAACTTGACGAAAATCGATAGGGACTCAACAAATAGCTGGTTCGCGACCCAGAACCACTATAAAACCAAGAGTCATGCTTTCACCTCTCCGATAGCGTCAAAGCTGTCAATGGAGCAACAGGATGCATCCCAAAGAACAAGTCTTTCAGGTTTGAGACCAGATGTCCAATTCCTCATCAGACAACTTTTTCAGCTCTTGCATGCGATCCTGCTTTGCCTGGCCGAGTCTTTCGAGACGATTTTGCAACTCGTCCTTGCCTATTCTTTCCACCGAGACATCGGCCACTCTGCTGTTCCACTGCTCGATCGATCTCGACGCCGCGGGACGATCTACCCCGAACAGAAGTCGTCTCGGAGGAGTGCGCTCGCTTCTTTCGCTGGATTCTGTTCTTCCGAGCAAGGGATTTCTGTACGAGAGGGAAGTCAGCAAAGGATCATCGAGAGAGTTGACGTGTTCATACCGAGAAGAATTGGAGCCACTTACAGCGACTGGCGCCGCTTCTGACATGGACAGCGCCTCGAGGTTGGGGAGTTCAACCTGTTCACTGTCTCGAGCTGCCCACCGAGAGGTTTTGAGGCTCTTGGGCTTATCGGGCTTCGCAACAGCTTCAGGGTTGTCTTTGGCGTGGCTGTACTTGAGACTCAGCCACTGTCCGGCTTCAAGGGAAGAGTTGAAGCGGACACCAGGACCGCGAACTAGCCCATAAGGCATGGTGACAAGGGCACCATGCTTGAGGGCCTGCCCGTGGATCCAGTTCATGCTGCTTCGGAATGCGGGCAGGATGATGGTGTTGTAGGCCTCTGTCTGGCGGTAGTTGAGGTTGCAGTCTTTGATGAGCTTCGCATACTGAGTTTTATCGTCCTTGATGTTTTTGGCGTAGTTTTCCAAACCCGGATTGTCTTCGCATCTGTCGAGGATGGCTATGAGGACAGCACCGCGGACCTGCTCGCAGAACTGGATCTGCGGCTTTTTCCCGGCAGCCTTCTTGGCGAGGAGGTCGTCAACTGAGATCCCGCAGACCTCGGAGGGGGAGTTGTTTCGGCACATGGTGTCTTTCAGAAATGATGCAGACGAGAACAGCGTTCGAGGTGTGCGTAGTCTGGAACACGACGACGATGGCAGAGGACGAGTCACGCAGAGTGCTGCGAGACGTGATCGCCCAAGGTCAGGATTGATGTAAGACTTGGCTGATGAGCAAGACAGGTGAAAAGGGTATTTGAGTCTTGAGTTGAGGTTTTTGAGTTACAGAGAGCAGGAGATTTAAAGTCAAACTAGATGGTGAGGTGGTGGTAGTTATATACTGACGAACGTCAAAGGCCAGGCATCCTGAGATAGTTCCTGCATCCTTCTGTGGAGTTGAGATCTCGTTGATGCACCTCAGCGTCCATCATCATCAAAAGGAGAAGATAGCAAATGCGTCTCCTGCTGAATGGTTTATGCAGGAGGGAATCCTGGCGTTTTGTTGATCGAAGACCATAGAAACTGGGACTTTCACTGACGTTTCCACAACGGGTCTAACTGCAGTATAAAAGAGGATCAAACAATATGCATGAATAAAGAGGCGGAGGTATTGAGAGGTAGAAAACTTATAGCGTCTCAAAGGCCCACCAACCCGTATTATCAAAGGGGAACAAAGGTAATAATATCATGCAGGACCTAAGAGCAGGCAACACCATGAAAGGTGAACCATATACATAATGAAAGAGCAGGCATCACCCCAGAGCTGAGAATAAAGCACGAAACTTAATATAGCGACAGATCATCTGAACACAGAAAAGGCAGCAACCTTCAAAGTGAGAGAAAACTCATCTTCGTATCCCATGTCATGTATGTTTCCACGATTCAAGCAATCCACTTCAGACTCACCAGGAGTATCCCAAAACTCAAATACCCGGTACAGGCGGCGTTTCCGGTATATCACTCCTCGCTTCAGTCCATGTTCTCGAATGCTCTAGAAGAGAGGTTTTACATGGACTAGATCATCACCCAAATTCTGTACCTTTCCCACCTGCATCATCACATCCTTTGTCAAGGGTGGCCAGGGTATGACAATATCCCAAGATGGGATGCTAGCTGATGAAATACCCGATGAATGGTCAAATAGCCATTTGAGGAGGAAAACGTAAAGCTGAGATAGACTCAAAACAATCCCTCTGACCCTCGATCTACCACCTCTTCATGGCGAAGTTTGTGTCGCCACTCATGAGCACCAGATCGATATAAAGGCTGGGCAGGCAGTTCCCTGAGAATTTATGCCTGTATTTACCTGTCCTTTGTGTAGCGTATGCGTGGGTACCTTGACTTTGACCGTCTTTCGTGCAGTCGCGCTTTGCTGGATGTTTATTCTGCTGTCTGGACACTGGATGATATCAGAGAGATAGGTCTTGCTTCTCTTATCCTAAGTGCACCAGTACTACTCATTGCCTCGCTTCTGCCTACAGAGTTGAGTTAGTATGGCCTCATTATATCCACTATTTGACGTCAAAGCTTGGTTCGCATCGACGACCTTCGTCAAAGAATAATTCAATACCGGGCAGGCCTTTGTTTATACGCCTGAATGACCCATTGACTCTTATACTATAACTCATATAGCTCTGCCTAGCAGTCAAGTGAGCTCTAGATTCGATTACTTTCCACAAGGCAGAACCCCTATACAGTAGTCTCCTCATTCTCCATCCTGGTAGGAACTTTTTTCTTCTTCCTCCTTTCTCCAATAGACTCTAACTCTTTGCTGAGTCTATATGGTTCGAAGATATTCAGTCCCGTGCGGGTCTTTTGGATATCTCCTCCGCCTCAGTTGATAACCTTACTCTGATCGTCTGGTCTTTATAGGGTATCAACATCCCGGTCAGCCAGTCCTGGCAAGACCGTCCAATAATATGATATCCAAGCCCGTGTGGGATCTTTGGGATATCTGAGCTGCATTCGATAACTTACTTCGGCCGTTTGGTCGTTGCAAAATATTGACAGCACTCTTATCGTCCACCTTTGGTCGAGGCCACATTTGGTCGTCTTATCTGAAGCTCGTCAGGGCTAAAGACGCAGCCATTACCACTTCATGCTCTTATGGGCAACTGTCGGTTTAGTCCTTCATACCTGTTCAGGTGGCCCATCTTGGGCATCCCTCTTATGAGTCATCTTATATGTCGCTTAGGTGACTTTGAATATTTCCAGTTTTGGGATATTCTCTCTGCCTCTATAGCCTGTTTAGGTTTTATTTTACTTTTGCTTATTAAGGTCGCTTATCCTGGTTTCTCAGTTCTGGGATCCTGGATATATGCCTATGAAGGCCTCCCTTCTTGGGAATCTATGTGATATCATCCTACTTCATGCCTGTAGAGGCCTTAACTATCTCAGTCTTGGGAGTTTTATTATGCCTGTTAAGGCTCTCTGTCTCGGGTATCCTAGTACTGGGAACTCTATTGTCCGCTTGTGAATAACCCCCGTTTGGGATTTTCCGGTGATAGAATCTTCACTAAATCGGTACTAAGGTCGCCTATTGTAGGTAGCCTGTAGTGTTGGGATTGTCTTATATCGGTCCTTATAGGCTATATATACTAGTCATGAGATATACCTACGATTATAGTAATGCTTTAGTCTCTGTTATTTTGGTGTAGACCAGAAAGAAAGTAAATAGTGGCTTATATCGTAGTATTATGTTTAATGTAACATCTTGCCTAGCTCATTGATAACTAGCCTTTGATAATAAATGCTGCCCCCAGAAGACGCAAACTTCAGCGAGGCAGCGAAAGAATCACTCGTACTCTGTTGAAAGAGATTAGTATTCAACCTTATTATTAGCTATGAAGTAACTAACCTGACTCTGGCTCTGACGACTCTGGCTCTCGTGTGTACCACTCGTCATAAAGCTCCTCATAGACCTCTTTGACTACCTCGTCGTTCCACCAATTCAGTTCTTTTGGCTTCGCTGAGTGCCCGACGAATTGGACGCATAACTTCTTCTGGCCCTTCCTCATTTTTTCCTTATGGATTTTGAGAATATGGACATCATCGGGGTCGAGTCCGCAGCTTTTGCCTCTGCCCCCCTTGCTTTTCCAATAGTCCAACAGCTTTTTCTCATCTTTCAAGTGGATATCTCGCTCGGTGAACCAGTCCCGATATTTCTGACCACCGGGCGCATCGATCCACTCAATAAGCATCTTGACGTACGGACCATAGATCGTGGGATGCACCGACTTTATTTCCACATTCCGTGCGGTCTCGCCTGCGTGATTGACGATGCTCCATTCACAGGCATTCTGAAGATCTTTTATAAGTCAGTCATCGTGATATATTTCCATCAAGGAGGAGCTTAGACAAACGCGAAATGGGTTTGATAGTGTTGACGTCGACCGTGATCTCTTCCGAAACCAGGTAGTCAGGGCGCTCGGGAGCATCGGGAGCTTTAGGCTCTTTCCCACCCCTATCTTTGGGAGCTTTTTTGGCTTTCGGCATCGTCAAGGTGCGTAGTTCAGCGATTTGTCGATTTGATCTGTACTGACAAGTCCGACTGAGGGAGATTCACTTGGTGATGTAGGGAAGGGGGTCAATAGACTGGAGAGGTGATATCTGGGTTCTTATAGGTAAAGACTGGCCAGGTTTTGACCAGACTATACAACCTAACAAAGTCATGCAGCGACAATCCCCTACCCGCGATTCCGTCATGCACGCGGTTGAGTACACGACGGTGCTAAGCTAAGCTGAAGTTGTGTCTTACCAGGATGCATGTTTGCGCACCAACAGATACGGGCGGAACCCTGGGGCTGCATCGTCCCATGCCTTCGCTAATCTTAGCCAATCTTGATCACGGCAAATTATAGAAGCTGAGCCTGCTTCATCTGTCGATTGCTGTCAAGTGCTCTGGGGCTTGAATTTGTTCTTAATTTGAGATCGCCAAGGCGCAAAAGACTACTTACAGTGCGGACTGAGTTGAGACATTGCCAGCCTGCAAAAATACAACGTATTTCGTATTGTAATATCACTGCTGCAGCCTAGATCTGATTCATGCCATGTATCCTCTCATTTTCAACCGTCACAGTTTGCCGCAGGTGGCATCTCGCACTTACAGCCCGTCAAGTTCAAATGTCAAACGCAACATCCAGCGGGGTTAGCAATATCACACAACGGGACACGCGATGCGGCCCAGCGCTTTGTGTTTTATCTAAACTTCGGAAACACCGGCGGTAGTCCCGTCACAATGGAAGAGCATGACCCAGTTGCAGACGCCTCTTAGGACACATATTTTATATATTTTTCCTTTGGGGAAACCGGAGCTTTCCGCCTAAACTCAGAGACTATTTGACAGGGTCAGCCTTCAAAAGACTTACAGTATATTATTTATCCAAGATAGAGACCCTAAAGAATGAACAGTCTAGATAGAATTTAATACTCTATATATTCTGTCAAAATGTAATAATTCGGTATATCCGGTTTTGCCCGTATTTACCCTAGGAGCTTTGCCTTAAGATAAATATACCAGATCTAACATGATCGGCTTATCACTATAGTCGAGTGAGAAGTGGACTTAAAACGCCCTTTACTTAGTTTTAATAACTAGGCTATTATAAGTCAGCAGATCAGCATCCAGTTCCCTTACAAAGTACCGCTCTCCATACAGACACTCCCTCTAGATTCTTTGCGGCCGAGATAATCATCAGAGGCTGCTGCTTTGTGGCTATGGCGTCTGTGGCTTAAGATGAGATCAGCCAATCAGTGAGGGATTTGTCGATATTGGGCTGTCGATAAACGGGCTGCTGATTGGCTGGCTGTATTGGTACGTACTAATATGGAGTATGAGCGCTCGTTTTTACCACGCCCTTGATGGGCACTCTCGATTAATGAGAGCATGGCTATGTGTACTGGGGAGCAATCAATGGCTTACACGGCACTCGATATTCTAGGCCCTCCGAGGAAAGAGATGTGGACCATGGAGGAGACAGAAAGGCCATTGTCTTTATACCGTTCCTAATGTCATTCATACGATAAGCAGCGTTTGGAAGTTTCTCGAGACCCTCGCTTCCAGAGATAATATCAAAATCGATATCGACGATAACCTTCTCCTTATCATCGAGTGATATTATGACCAAAAAGACTGCGCATGAACGTCCAGGCCATGTTCACCGAACATGCCCTACGTGAGATTTACGCCCTCTCCTTTCGGCTCGCCGTGCACGACCCTCAGCCTAGCACCTTCATGACATCCTGTAAAGATGTCAACGGGACGCGCTGCAGTGAGAGACCCCCCTTCCGACGCATTTTCAAGGATTATCAAGACAACGAACCCAGCAAACAGTGTTTAAAAGCGATGGGGGCTATCGAAGCTCAGGCTAAGTATATGACTATAACACGCTTAAGGCCGAGCAGCAAGTACTGGTGATGAGGGTTATCATTTGCGACATCATCGGCGACAACGTTTGAACTTGAACTGCACTATAGTTTGGACTATCTGCTTCGTAGGCGCCCATGTTAAGCAAGACAGGTGGCTGGTAGTAGGTAGCATAGTATGGGAGGTTAGTGGGCACTAAGAACCCTGTCGCGAAGCCAGTACCTGAAGGGACAGGCGGAATAAATGGAATGTTGGGTCAGTGAAAATGCTACAGCTGGGGACTAAGGCTAAGAATCCACTGTTAAAAGACCACATTTACAACTGAGTGGCTCAGCTATAGACTACGATCAAAAAGCCACACTTATGAACTACAGCTGAAGAGCTACAGCTATAAAGATATAGTTATGGGCTACGGCGAGGAGTATGCTTTGGAAGAGCTGGTTGGTGAAGCATGACTGAGTAGCACGCTTGCGTATTACGATAGATAAGACCTTAAGAGTGGTTTCACCTCTACCTACCCGAGCCCTACACGGCTGGAAAAGTTATATAAAAGATTGGTCTGTGACCGGTAGTAGCAACAGTCAACATTTCTAGTCATTTCTTGCCACAACGTACAAAGTTATCCTGAGTGGTGGTTCCTGAATGAGATATAGAGCCTCTAGAGCAGAAGTATAACACATGGCTTAGTCGACCTTAAATTCTAAAGAAGAAGAGCAACATACGGCGATCAGGTTCCAATCAATACAATTATAGCAGTGCGGTTGATCATGGTCAGTTTCTACCGAATAGTTGGAACACATAAAATGAATCACACCCAACGATTTCGGAGAGCGAGGATCTCCTGTTAGTCACAGTGGTCCCAAAGCCATATATCGATCAGGTTGACGATTATCATTGAGCAATAGTCGCAAGCGCAAGGTTCTCTACATACTGGTTGTCTGATAACTCAAACGAACATTATCTCCTTGCTAGCTCACTTAGATATAAGCAGGATTCTAATTTCCAGCTAATCTTAAATCAAATGGTAGTTAAGAAGAACTTTGAGATTCTTACCTATGGATAGTGAACGATATGACGCAGCCTCCCTCGGCAAGCTTCTCCGTCCGTATCAACGTTTACGTCGAGTCCAACCTCGTTACTAACTGATTGGCATCGGCAGATTCTGACTACCTCATAAGGACCCTAATATCTATTTTATTTAGTCTTTTTGACGCCGAGAATGCTGCCTGTGATATTAAAAAGCCTGTTAATATAAAAACCTCCAAGCGGCATCTCGCCACCAGGAGAGTTACTTTTAGCTACTGAATAGCAATACTATTAATTAATACACTTTAAGATATAACTTCAGGCTATCGAGTGAGCTGCATTGGCTTGACGGCACCTTACGGATGCTGGTATACTTATTCCGATAGGCGTTGTACTTCTGATCAGTCTCGCGCAAGCCCGGCAAGAGACCGAGAAGTATAACTTAGACTACAGACACCTTTGATATGATATATTCTTTTGTTGTTCTTTTCTAAATTGTGTATCTTCAGTCGCTTGAGAGAACAATCCCGAGTTGATTTCTTTGAGATATAGCCAGCATCATTTGCGTCAGCAACGGATTATAAACATTACTTTCTACAGTACGAGCCGATCCACAGCGTCAATAGCCACTCTTACCACCTAAAACAAGAGTATTGCAGATTATTGCCTTGGAGAGCATGAGAAATCCCGATAGTCGGCTGTTGTGATGTGCCGGTCGTCTTGGGGCCAGCGATCACGTCCGTGGTCGTTTTCAGAGGGCCGGGTAAGGGAGATGTAAGACCCAAAATAGTTATATTTTGCGTCCAACGTGGCTCCGTATACTGCCCACGGCTCATGTGATAGCAAATCCCGAGTGTTTCATGCTCCAAAGACAATCATGGTTCCAGGCGACATTACCCCCTCTGCTAGGACAACGACGCGTGGATATGGTCACGAGGATTCATCAAATAAAAACAGTATGTCCGTCTTCCTATTGACTCTATCATTTCTAACCAGTGCCAGCCTTCAGATGAGGCGACGCAGCACGTCTATAAGCCTATCGGGTCAACAGACACCTCCCTTTCTCTGCATACCTTCAGTTTGCCTGCTATAACAGTTAGATTTACAACATCATAGCCCGATATAAAGGCCATTACTTCGATGCGTTGACCAAGCATCAAGTACTGCTTATATAAACAAATCGTTTTCATCCTACATCTTTCTCTTTAATCATCTGTTCTTCTTTAGTAAGTTCAGGTATCTTTCTCGACTCCCAGATAATAAAGCTGTAGTCTGAGTTAGTCACCCAGTGTGATTTTATTAGCCTGGGATGAGATGATACTGGTGCGCCCCTTGTGAAGCGGTGATCTCTCTACTAATCAGAAGCCACGCAGTAGCATCTTTTCACCACTACCCTATATTCTATTGCTTCATGGTTGATATCAATGTCACTCCTATGCTCTAAAGGGATCGCGGGTATAATCACGCGTACTAGAATCAGACTCGTAACTATTATATTGCAGAAGTTATTTCAAGACTAATACTATTAATTCTGAGAAGAACATATAGTTACTGGATATCCTGTATGCCATCCAGTTGGTGAAATCGTTTGGGGGGTTTAGGAGTATTCACTTCATCGATACTGAGAGAAAGATAGAATATGTCTTTTGTTGAGAAATCCCCATCTGCAGCGAATCCCTTATTCAAATCTAACTGAGAATCGACGGCGGCCTTGATGATCGAGGTGCTCAGCTCACAGCCTGATTGTCAAAGTGGAATTACTACCTACCATGGCTTGAGGCACAGCACAAATTAATCATAGTGTCTTGCATAAGATGGACTTGTGCTTTGTATTACTTGCATAATCCCTATTCGTATGCATAAACTTGTCTCACACTGTGGCGCTACTTGCTCACCAAGGTTTTGCTTTTCCATGTCTCAGCCTGTTTCCGTCCGAGAAACCCCAGTCAGCTCTTACGTGTGCTCACTCTCTGTACGGAGTAGTGTCCTTGTAAAAAGAGGGCAGGATCACCTTGGAATCAGCAGATAATTAGAGGCAGGAAACAAGTGACAGTGAAATAATCCAGAGACGACACTCGACAGATGAGTGCAGGCCATCTCTTCGTCGCAGAATTGAGTGTAAGAAAGATAGCAGACAAGGCCATGCTTACTTCTGTTGTTCCCGTGTTCACTCGCCTCGCTTGGGTAGGGTGCTGGACTTATGCATCCTCCAGCCTCCGCTTCATCTCCGTATCCCGGTCGCGCACTCCCTCGCCCCTGTCCCCTGCGCTCAGAGATACCCCGCCTGGCTAATTTGCAAAGAGCACCGTCGGTGAAGAGTACTTCGAGTCCCTGGCGTCCTTGTCACTGCCCAAGTTTTTCCACGCGTCTGATGCAGGTGTCGATCAATCCCTGAGGGTTAGAATCTGCACCTAATCTGCTCTCGAGTCTTGCTCAGACCTACGCCTGGCAAACACGTCAAACACGTTAGGATTGCCCACTACTGGAGCCCTTGGAATAAATTACACAGCCTTCTGCCGACCATAGCGCGACTAAGCGCGTCGCGTCTGCAGAAATGAATGCTCTATACTCCGTACACTATTAACAGAGTTTGAGGATAGCAACTAACTCCATTAGATACATCGTAATCACTGACGTCCAAAGGATAAGCATGGTCTACTATATAATCTTGAGAGACTGGGATCAGCTTGGCATGATGAGGATAGGGTGAAGTATAAAGTGTAAGCCGACTTAATAGATCAAATATGCAGCCATCTTGGTGTATAATGAATCCGACCTTACGTACAATCCGACATAAAATCTTTCCACCCGCCAATAACAACCAGCTCACAGCATCGTGCTCCTGGACTCTGGCGGAATAGGAAATCCTTGACACGCGTCTGCCGTGAGCTGCCATCATATCTTTTCGATCGCATAAAATGCGCTGGGTTAGAGTTATTAAAGCACCCCCGAGACCGTATCACTGCGATCAAGGCGAGCCTCCGCTCGGCATCAAATTGTGATAGCGGATACCATGCGCTCGGCTACAATAGATCCCGCAGGATGTCTTCCGCGTAAGCTGTCGTGCCACGAGTTACAATAGCGCCACAGCAGACTCGAGAGCATGCAATTGGGGACAATCAGGCTATATCAACCAAGTCTGCACCTGTCTCCCCAGCATCGGCGCTTCTCGAGCAAGCTTAATAGATCTAGAGCCGTTAAGGTTGATTGAGGTAAGCAGCATATCCTTACGATTCTCTACCCTTTACCTGGCTATCATGGCGAAACACTCTAGTCTCTGCTGCTGCCGCCACGACCGACTTGCTTAGTACCGCCGTCCCCATTATCATCCTCTTGCTGAAGCCTGATAAGCGATAGAGCCACGCACGTACTGCAAGCATAAGTGAGGACTCACTAGTCAGTGCCCATTCACAAAGAGCAGCGCCGAGGACAATAGTCAGTTCGAGATCAAGGTATTGTCACGGCCTATAGCAGCACGCAGACTGATATAGCGGCAGGGAGCTAGCGAGCTGGGCGCCCACAAGCGGTTACTGCAAACACCCTATCTTTTTTCCCATCTACACTCTATAACGCAAGCATCGCTTTGACATCTTTTGACTCTCAGTAGCGGAAGCTATGTTAAAGTCTGACTCCTCTGCCTCTCAGCCAGATACGGTATCTTTGTAGAAAGCCCTCTCGGCTCTTAGGAAATCCAGCGATACAGCGATTTATATTGCCTCTAATATTAGGTCTGACACTAAGAATACAAACAATGAGAGTCGAGAACTCAATAATTTGCAATCTTACGCCATACATACCAGCACCCCCGATTGTCTAGGTAGGTCTTCGACTTTATAGTGCTCTGATCAGGTGGAAGAGTCTGATAACCACTGAATGGATCTCAAGGGCATCAAATATATGGCAACTGAATCAGAAGCTGCTACTTACGTGGCAACTGCGCCAACAGTACCCCCAGCTCAAGCTGAAGCTGTCCCGGCTTGGCTGAGGGAGAGTTAAGTTTCTCACCTCGCTGATGCCGAACCGAGCCAGGGCTCTGGCAAGATGACTCGCGTACTCACTGGAGATGCGTCCACGTCTTAAGATATCAATTTCGTAATCTCTCCTACTGGCCCTGAAAGCCAGCCATACCTAGCTGCTACGGACGGACAGGAACTTCGACCTATACCAGCCAGTGAGCAGAGCAGTATGATGGTCGGTGTGTAAGTTGAAGAGGAATCCGGATGGCTCTAGGCGTCACGATAAGCGCCGTTCTCATGGATGGCAGCCTCTTGCACTACCAGCCTCATTGAGGTGACCTAAGCATCACTCCAGGCAAGCGAAGCATCTGCCGATACTTTGCACGACAATACTATTTCTAAAGCCCACAACTCATCTTCTGCAAGGCCATTAGCCGGATTATATTAAGCACAAGGTTTAGGTGATACTAGCTTCGTGCCCAGAGATGCCGAGTCCAAGGTCGCGAAGGCTGGGTTCGAATCGCCATCTAAAGTCCTAGTATCGTCCCTATCCCCGTCTCTTCCTGCAGTGAGGACGGCCTCAATAGGTCAGAGTCTCGCTACCAGGATAAGAACTCCCTTTCTCCCGCGGACAGTGAGGATTCTGGCTCGAAGACGATGATGCCGATGGTGTACACCAAGGTCGCAAGCGCCGCAAAGTCTCAGTCCACAGTACCGCCGTCAGTTCTCAGGATTCTCGGAGCTTTCGCCAAAGACGATCGACAACACATGCCGCACCGTTGCCAAGCGGGACCCAAACGTCTGGACGCGCCATTGACACCCCGATACCGTCACAAGCAACACCAGCTCCGTCTAAGACTAATATGCTTCTTTCTCGGCTCGGGGAATAGCTTCTTTGAGACCTTTTTGTCAATCGTATCACTGAGGGCGGCAATACGACATTTCAAATACACTTTAACTGGGACTCCGATTTATATCCACCGCGTGCTGGCAGAACTGTGTCGAATCCAAAGAAGCGAGAAGGCCGTCTAAGACTTCAACTCTAATTACACAATCATCCGGCGCAAGACATATGTCAGAAGAGGATAAAACTATACGCAAGATAAAACAAGATAGCGATTCTCAGGCCACTATCTAGCACGCCCTTCCGCACCGTTCTCAGGGCACCATCTAAGTCCGGTACTAGACCAACCTCAGGGTTTAAGCCAGTCAAGTACAGCAGCTTAACTCGCCTATTTTCGGGACAACAGTTAGATAGCTCAATATTGAGATATGAATAGTAGCCTTGTTTCATCGTTAAGCTTGAATATCTGCCAATACTCGCGTAGGAATGCTTCCTTTGGGATAGCATTTCGCAGCGGGTTATCCACTGCTTATCTAAACCCTGGATATATCAAGGGTCAAATATACAGAATAGAGAGAGTAGCGAGATCGTACCAAGTTCACCATTAGCTAATAGCTAGGCCGACTATTGATGGTACAATTGATTCTTACCCTTCTTCCACCAGGCTCCCCGCTCTTCTTATGCTTATCATTTCAGATCCAATCATAATGCCATAACCTCAACCATCGGACCAGATCGGGAAACTTATCTCGGACCTCGGACTAGGTGGGGCAAAGTAGGCGGGGCTTCCGTTCCCCCGGGTTTTTGCTCATGATAAGATAGCACTTACTTATCTGCGATTAGAGTCCGTTGGTGCTGGTTGACGAGGAGCTTGCTAATCGTACAGTTGAGAGGTCGATTATAGTCAATAGCATGCCAGAGAAAGACTGACTGCTAGTTAGGCGCCTTGGAACTCATACCGAGACAGAAACCCGTATTGCACTCATTCGGGTCTGGCCATGAACTCTCTGAGTTTTTTACCATGGTTGAGCAACCAGGCCACCCAGAAACTGTCATGACGAGGTTGAAACGCTTGTTGTTGTGGAGTCTGATGATAAAGATGAATCTGAATCAGCGACCGAACAAAGCAACACTCGACACATGTGTTTCCATAAAAGAAGTTAAACGCCCTTGGCGGTTTATTGCTTGAACAGGACCTGTACAGAGACAAGGGCCTCATCGACGCAAAGGTGCTCCATGGGACAAGCATAAAGTCGGACTTGGCCACAATGAACACTTTAGACGACGACCGCTTGTCCGCAAGCTCCAACGGTTTGATAACCGACCTAAAGAGATTGCGTTATAATTGTGATAAATAATTGTGTATTTCACCCTCAGCCGCTCAGTAGATGCTCAATGACGCCCTTCTTCTTGTTTCCTCGGCCCAGAATGAATTTATATGATGTTCTGCGGTAATTCGATAGAAAGCATATAAGTTTCCTATAGAGATATAAACTAACTCGACATTCTCGCATGGCTGAACGATCCCGCCTTTACCAGCTTTAACATTGCCCGTTACCAGGCAAAAGACGGCCTCTGCAGCTTGTGGCCCAGTTGAAACTTGTTTTCTTTGTTTGGGTCTTCCTCATCATCTGAGCTCGAATCCTCCAGACTAAACCATGAACTTCACATCCCAACCCCTTTTGAAGCACACATAAGTTCGGAGAAAACCACAGACGCGCCCCTAGGCGATGGAACAGTGTCGCAGGTCTCGGCTTGGCCAATACCCAAACATCGAAAGTTAATAGGGAAGAAATTTGAATCTCTTACTAAAGATGTTTAGGTCCCCTATATTTAATATTATAGCTATTAAAACTATTAGGCGGATCTTCCAGATACCGTCACAGGGCCATCTGCGGCGCTGGAGGGTGCCTTGGAAGTCTTCTCTCTTGAGGTTGTAGCTACCGTTGGTCGAGTCCTTACAACGCTTCTTCCCCAACGCACAAACCGGAACTCGGACGGCTAAGCCTGACTTGCTTTCCTTTTTCAAGTTCAAGACTCAGGAGTTCGACGAAGTGTGCCTATTTTATTCAATCCGTTTCCCAGATGTCGTTAGATGAGCTATCAAAGGTTGACCTTGAAGCCATCGTTGCGGTGCTCCCAAAAGTACGTCGAGCACAGCCCCAGCGTCGCGCCTGAGGCCCCCAGCGATGTGATGGTCAGCCATCCGCTCACCCTTGCTTATTCTGCAATCCCTCTTCTTGGACTTGATTGCCTCTGCGCGACCTCGTCTGCTTCCTTGCGTGTCATCTAACAGTCTGTTTGCAGATGACGATGATAGTAACCACGGCTCCCCTTGAAAGAGATGCGAGACTCAAACATCGACCATCTTTCACCTGCATCCCGGTGCCCTTTCGCGACGGATCGGCTCGGCAGCACCTATGACATGATCGTAGTGCATTGTCGATTTACGGCAGCGCGCCTAACGACGCGGATCTGGCCTCACGCTTCCCGCCTGAACGCGCCGACGCGCCGAAGAAGCCTGGTGTCTCGTCCTCTGGGTCATCGTTCGAGCCACGACGAGGGCACCAGGAGATAACCGGATATTGCCATGCTCAGAAACAGCCACAGATGTGCCGCCCCAGCCAAACTCCCCATCTGACAATGTCTTCAGCTTTCTTACAATACGCAAGAGGGTGTCCAAGATGTTAAGAACGCCGTTTGCGAGCGCTTGGTCGTCAAGACAAGCGGCTTTGGGGTTTATGCTTTGCTAAGTATTCTACTAATCTCATCGAAGTAGTAAGGGACCGTAAGCTATTAGATATAAACAAATGTTTGAAGTGCATCAGCTTTCGGACGACACCAGTTCGGGCACTGCGGTTGAGGCCCTTACTCTTTGCAATGCTGCAGATGTTATTCGCTAACTTTCGCGGTGTTTTGCGATTGGGAGGAGAGCGGAAGGCTTGTATAGGGCTAGGACTCGAAGAAAAGAGCTTGTCAGACAGGTTCAGAAAACATGGAGGATTTGGATATTGCTAAGGATACTTAAAGGGCTATACTGAGTGCCAGCTAAGAAAACCTATAGAGTTGCGGTCACACATTCTGCTTCATCATTCCAAGTTAAACTTGATCACAACCCAACAAGCTTAAAAGATGTCGGCAACGTTAACACAAACCCACGACGAGGCTACAATCCTCATCCATACTAGACATATTGCTATCTCATTTATTTCCGCGGCTTCCTGATCTTTAACTGAAACCGAAAGCGAGTTAGAATGTCTGTCTTTAGACGGATGGTATAGTTCTATCGCCGTATGTAAAGTATAAAAACCTCGCCAAAGACCCAAGATTTATGTCTCCGTCAAGTATACCTTACCTTGGAGAAGACCTGAATCCGTGATGATCTTGATCATCTCCTGCGCGACCATGCCACCAGTGACGGCAGAAATGTTGTGGAGCTCGCCGCCGGCAGCCCGCTCTACCGGTGTCAACAGCCACTCGGGAATCGCGAGCGCAATTTGACTCATATTCTCATCCATATTGTATACAGGGTTTGGCTGTGACGAAGAAGAAGTATGAGGAGCACGGCGCTGCTTGGGTTGCGCGGAAGTTTGCGGCATGTCGTTGTCTTCAGAGGCCGTTGCTCGAATTCTCTTGAGAACGCTGTCGAGAGGCCTGGGATGGTAGCCAAACAAATCGAGGAGCACCTTGTCGCCGCACGTCATCTCGCAGATCTTGAGTAGCTGGCAGATGCAAAGTAGACAAGAGTTGCAAGGCCAGGAAGGCTGAAGAGCGGGACATGGATCGTCACTATCGCAACGCTCACGTTGCAGACGGGACCATTACGTACGTCTGGAAGCCGTATCATTGCGCCCCAGATGCAACTGCAGAGGACAAGAGAGGCATACTTTATTCACCAAGACTTAGAAGCAAACATGCACAGTTCTCTTGGAGGGGATCATCTCATCGTCTGCATCGCAAGAGTCGACACTTGAAGAAGCGGTCACTCTGGCATACAAAGGTGTTCAAAGCGTTCACTTCGATGACATGTTTTATAGATGGAATATTGCTAAAATATAGAGATTATTAAAGATATTAAATTAGTCTGATGCATCGTCATCAGTCTGTCGGGCATTTGTTGCCAGAACTAATATCAAACAACAATAATCAGGCAGTTTTCAGGTTTTTATTGTCTAGTTCGTGGTGAGATCCCGGTTAAAGATCTTGACCAGCAAGCGTTACAGATCCGGTCAGTCTTGCTGATAGGCTATTCTGCCGTGACGACGTTTCTATCTAGTCCCGTCGGTAGACACGCATCAACATGGCACGGGATTCGTCGCCCGCAACTTCGAAAGCTTCCAGCATTCCACAGCCACCGCATCGGGGTTTACTGCGGGCCATTCTGTTGCTACTCATCTCGAATCCACGGGTCGAAATGATGCTTGAGGCTTCACGATAGGTTGACAAGGCAGAATGGTGCAAAGAAATGTTTTAGGTCGGATGATTCTGCTCTCCTATTTTGAGGGGCAATGAGAGGCTTGACCCAACCATCGACATGGTCCAGAATGCGGCGTGTCTCGGCTTTGATCTTGACTTTGAGGTCGAGGCAATGACGCCAGGGAGAGCGACTCTAAGACCTAATTGTCGAGAAGCAGAGCGTTCCATTGTTTCAACCACATAATCTTCATACGAGATAGTTAGCGTTGTGTCGGGTGTTATGCATCGATGGTACGAGGACTCATTTGCACGCTGGAACGAGTCTAAAAAGCTCACTGAACCAGCTTGGGCAACCTCACTCTCAATGACGTTCCCAACGCGCAGGTCATCGTCATTATACTCAGCTTTCTTGGCCGCTGAGGCGTCCCCGTCGGCCTATCGACCGTTGAAGGAGCTCTGATGTGTTTCTTTGAAGTTT
Organism: Fusarium staphyleae; assembly: GCA_017140175.1. NCBI lineage: Eukaryota > Fungi > Ascomycota > Sordariomycetes > Hypocreales > Nectriaceae > Fusarium > Fusarium staphyleae. Next base: position 11,515 of record JADDON010000055.1, on the reverse strand, counting down.
GCTGCCATTGCCAGGGTATGGGTTCCCAGCGGCCCTGGTACTGCCTGGTTCCTACTAAGGATTATCGAAGCCGGAGAATGTCTTGCTGACTCCCCGTATCAGTTCTAAGTTGGTTGTTAATCGCACGGCGGTACTGTGGAACGTAAGTAAAAATTGTCTTTGCTTGGCTTTCTCTTTCGTAATTGCTGAGGAAAGTGTCTCTCCATTCTGAGACTCACAGAGAGTTCTCAATATTGACATTTTTAGGAACGTTCTTTACAGCGCAAGTTCATGTTATATCGTTGTCTGTGTCTTCGCAACTACACTCGCATACCGACATGCCCATGAGGATCGGCCAGGGCAAACATGCGAGAACTATTAGGTCGCTAGAAGGTTTAGAGAAAGACTAGATATTCAAGGGCTTGTATGTTGTAACGAGGTCCAGAACATGATCGTTGGTTGCCGTTATTTTTGGCGGTTGTTAGTGACATGAGCTTCTAAGATGAAGTATGAACGTCAAAGAGATCTCAGCTTCTTTTCAGATGACTCGAAAACGGTCGAGGGGGCTACGTTCCCTCGATTTCCCGGAGGACTCTCTTGGGGGTATCGCCAAAACCAAACATTATGGCCTCCAGGGGTACACGTAAGGAGGTTGAATAAGCCCAAACTGGTACTGAAGCATGCCCGTTGTCGTTTACATGTTCTTGCATCTCGTATTCACAAGTCAGGTCAATGCTGTTGGTCGTTTCGCCACCCGTCCTCGTGAGCGGGTTCTGTATGCCCCTCTACCACGGCGTGTACTGCTTAAACTGTATGTTCCAGATCGAGTTTTTGACCCTCAGAGCCGAGTCTAAAGATTGGTCCAGAGAGACACGTCCTGTCCCGCTGCGACTCATCCATCTTTCAGGCTGTGCAGTCAGATAGAAGAAACACACTCGCTCACTCGCATGGGGGGACTTAAGCTAGGTTCTTTCCCTTTATAATCTATAGGAAATTATACAAGATATCTTTGCTGAACTTCTCGTCAAATAGGGGGATGATCTCTTCGAAGGTGTTGTCTCTAAGCCTCTCTTCAGCGCGTGTCCCCTTAAGTACCCGCGAAAGGTTTATAGCAGAAAGGTGTTTTGGGGTTCGGCTTGATAAGTCAATTCATTCATATGTTGCTAAAGAATAAAAATACTCTATATAAAAGTAGTAAAGCCTAGTTACCTTTCTCCCACAAACTTCGCTATGTAGCTAAAGCTTAATGACCTCAACTGACAGTCAGTTGGTTTCTTCATGTGAATGCAGCTTTACTGATATGTTTGAAGTAAGAGAGATTGAGCCGTTTCAGCTTTGGGCAATAGCAATAAGAGTTCGTAGCGAAGGGATTGATACAGGGTCAAGTTATACTACGGATCAGCCAAGTCTGAATGGGCTATCGCATATAGCTTCAATGACGCAACATCTTCCCTTGATACTGTCTCGTACCAATGCTGGAATATGGACGCGGGAGAGAGACTTGATCGAGGGAGGGGCATTCCGCTTAATATCGAGAGATTGAGGTTTCAGATCTTCCATTTGCGCTTCGAACTGAGTGCTAATTGGGCGAAGAGGGAATAAGAAAGATATAATTAAATGCTGAATAAATAATAATTAAATCAAAATAATAATTAGACTAAATTAAGATTTTTATCATGATTATTAATATATTTAGGCCAGTTATTAGCCAACTTATCTGTAAGTGATGTGAACATACATTCTTGGCAAGCAGCCCAGAGGATTCCGGGGTACATGTCAGCCTCCCTGACGCCTTGCTTGACGCTTGCTTGAATGCCTCTGGCTGGGAGAGCACTATACCCTCGGCAGCTCATAAGTGCCGCCCTTCTCAAGGTCGCTCAGAGATGGCGGCCTCTAAAGACCGTCAGCAGGAGGGTCAAGTTATGATTTGGGCTGGCAAAAAAGTAGTATAAAAGGAAAAGGTTGGGGAAGAAGAAACTCAGCAGCACTGGCGGGCTTTTACCAAGTGTTTGATAGAGTTAGCAGTGCTGCTCGACGTGAAAGTGATAATTTGCCGTGCTCTACGAAGTCGTCATCTGCCGTCAACAGAGCTTGAGCTGAGCTCGCATGCCACTTTTCATTTTCGCGATTGACTTTACAGACGCTGATATCCCTTGCTACGCGGTACGTCATGTGCTTATATCCGTATATTAAAAGCCTAGCTTCGTGTCTTGTACTTCGAAACAAGCCGATGACATCTCAACGCAGCTCAGACAGTTACGTTTGCGCTTCCGAACAACGCGGCTTGACGATAGCTGTGTTGTTGTTGTTGCAGCATCAGCTCTTGGAGATCCTCGCCGAACAAACACGGAAAATCAATATTGGAAAACCTCAGTCAGGTCGGTTACAGCTTCTCCTAGCGAGTTCGACTTTGCCGAACGCCGGTGCGGTCACGGTTTCGATGAATCTGCCCGCCTCTTTGCCAATGCCAAGAACAACCTCTCCTCATTTCCCGTTGTGCATTCCTGAAGCGTCAAAACGGCCTCTTCATTACAGAAACAGCCAGAGTGAGCAATTTCAGCAGTTAGACAGTCGCGTTTTTTCGGATAGTTTCTGAGGGTTGTTTGATTATGATGTCAAATCCTCATGCGGCTCCTAAACTAACGCTTTAAATAAATATAATAGTTAAGAGAGAAGTATTATTTTACTCTTTATAAATTCTTTTATAATAGGCTTTTTAAGGCCAGAGGAGAATACGCCGCGTCCGAGAAGCTAGCACCCGGCTGAGCTCGTAGCTTGAAGGCTTGAGAAAGCACATAATCTTCGACGAGCTGAGCGAGCTGTGACTTTTTAATAAAGTAAGAGCTTTACTTTTAATAATAATAGAATTATTTTCATCAACTTTGTGATGATTTGACCAGTGTGCATCAAGAGCTTTGCTTCCGAGGAAGACGTCAAGCTCTTCATGAGAGAATTCGTGGGAATTGGATCTGATGGACAATACTGAACTTGGGTGTTAAATGGCTCAGCTTCTGGAGGTGAACACCTTTAAGCTATTGCCCGGCAATGAGGGCTCATATTCAGCTCAGCTCGCAGGTGGCGTGTCTTTTGACGGTCTAACTTAAAGTGACTAACCGTTCCAGTACGCACGCTCAGCAAATATTATCCCTGACCAGTTTTCAATAATAGATCTTGGTCCTTTCGCCTTCTGTTTGCTGTGATGTTGGGCGTTCTGATACAAGAATTTACAATTGAAGATTTGGCGGAACCCAGCTGGGCTGAATAGGCGGTCAATCTATTCATGCGCGTCACTAATTAGAGGACGGCTTAATCTTTGAGACAACCATACGACTACTGGCAGAGTCTATCCAATAAGAGCCAAGTAAGGCCTTTCTGCTGTCGATTAAGTCTTAATGTAAAATAGAGAATTAACTTAATGGAATGTCTGTCTACGTATTGTGGATAAAAGTCACTCTAATATACTCAGCCATCAGGGAATTGTGGGTATATTGGATGCCGAGCCGGCCTCCACCCGGGACCGAAAGAGGGGCTCCGGACAGCTAGAAAACAAGGGCCATCTAATATAAGATATAATTATCTATTTGCAGCCACTAGCTTCTATCTTAAAAGAAAGCATGAAGCAGATAGAAACTCTATCTATAGAATGGCCAGTGCTTTTCAATATGAAGGGGCTATAGATCATATGATTCATGTAGTTCTCATTAGGTCTGGAGAGGAAGAACGCTATAGTCCACTCTATAATGGATTTTACTCGGTTCTTATAGGCTTTGGAGAACAAAGTCAAACGGAAATGAAGAGAAAGAAAGGATACTGACTCTTTATAATATCACATCTAAAGCACGATAAATACTGGGCTAGCCAGCCAGAGGAGAAAATAGTTACTGGTCGGAATTCCTGCTTCCAAAGTAGAACCAATTTCATATGGCCGTTCCAAGAGAACTTCACCACTATTACACGACCTAATAAGCGACTTTTGATCTAATAATAGCAGACTCCCCCCCTCAATAGTCCGGAGGCAGCTAAAGCATCTCATCTCTATCCTTAGCAATCCATACACCGTCAGTGCTTGTACCCCATCCAGAATGGAAACACCCTATTAGGTTATTGTAGTCAACTGATTATCGATAGTAGACAGTAGAGTTAGGTCATCTAGGTTTACAAGTCCAATGTTAGTAGAGATGAGAGAGTTTATTGTTAGATCGAATGAAAGGCGATATAATATTGTCCTGATGAGTATTTACACATATGCCTATAGCTACGTCCTGGATCTTAACCGTCTTCTCGTCTGAGCCTGACGCGAGATGCTGGTATCTGCTAAAGATACTACCGACCTCACCTAATCGCTATGGCCCTTAGGTATCTAGAAGTATGCATTCCAGTCTGGTTCCATGACCAGCTTTATATAATCCAGTTAGCTCTTCTGTTTCTAAGAGCTCTCTGATTAGGATGCGGGTGGGACTGAGTACGAGCGCTGATGCATAGGCCTGTAATGAAGCTATGTAATAGACTGAGAGATTCTATCAATATAGATATTTTCTTTGAAGGAACTGAGGGACGATCCCTGCGTCTTGTAGGTCCTTGTCACTCCTTTTCACCCGGGGCTCCGAGGCATCGAGATAGTCTACCCAGAAGAAACAGGAATATCTTATCGAAGCTAATGGGTCAGGGTCGGGTGGCGAGACCTGATCCAAAGGAAATCACGGGACGCCTAGTGCGTAAAAGTCACGATTGAGAGCCTCAGAGGGAGCCTCAAGCGACTTCATGATGATATCATAGTGCTAGCATGCGGCGCCAGAGGGCAGGATTTAGTCAGATGCCTTGTTAATAAAGAGCTCTTTAGCTGATTGATGAAGAAAATAGAAAACACCTTTTCGAAGAGTTAGGAAAGAAACATAGGAATCAATGATTCGTGGTAGGTCATTGTAGTCGCCCTCCGTGAGTAACTTGATGAAAACGTTTTATTACTTTGGGATGATAGGTCGGTATATGACTGAAGCAACAGCCAGTATCTCCTTATAACTTTCTACACCATTCGAACCAGATATTTATTCTGTCATTCCATTATAGAGCAGATCAAGTCGAAATGGGAATAGCTTCAACTTACAGAGTATATACCGTTTTCAGACCATCTTAGGCCCTATAAGCTCTTAACAAACCAAAGCCACCTAGAGAAGGGTGCTATTAGAATTAGAGATTAGATAATTCTCAACAGCCTGGTTTGTTTCCTTGTCGTATCTCGTCTCGCGTGCTAATTGATCCATCTTGTATGGAATACATGTGTCGACGGCCCTGGAGATGGAGTCTTGTTCCGGCTGGAGATGAAGCCTGACACTCTGCTTTTTACGGCCGAGTTTCTCTTCAATGTCGTGCCAGTTGCGACCAGACATGATCCACTTGATGCGAGACGGTTTGATGATGGAAACCGTCAAAATCTTCGCGGCTTGTCTTGCACTCATCAAGGTCATCAACAGCCAGGATAGCACCGTCCAAATCAGGTCATTGAGAATAGCTGCAAGAATCTTGGATAAGGCTTCCCAGGCATTCCCGTCCTCAAAAGGCTACTTACCCGCATGATCGCGCTTCTCTCGACATGTGAGATGAGTGTCGGCTGCTGGACAACGGACAGAAAGATCAGACCGCGCAGCACAACCATCGTATTACTGAGTCCTGCATCGGTGGCATGGTAGAAGAAATAGGACAGGCGCCTGTCGAGTCCTTTCCTCAGCTCGACGATGATGCCGCCTAGCGACATCGTCTTGCCCTTGCCAGGGTCGCCTCGAAACCGGAGAAGCTGGCTCTGGGGATTTCCCGGGCGGGGAGAGAAGGTCTTAGCAGCTGAAAATGATCCGTATAGCATAGTGCAGCTTGCGAGTCAAATAGAATTGCCGAGTCATGATGTGCAGCTGCGCCAAGTTACTCGTAGAGCTTGCAGAGTTAAGGTGGAAAGTATAAGGCAAATCAGGTAGGGAAAGATTAAAGAAGTAAGAAAAGACTGGCTCGACTCTGCCATCTGCCTTCGAGATCCATCTTCTCTTTGTCTTGACTTTGTGTTGCCACTGCAGCCCGACTGAGCCAGCTCACACGAGATGAGTTGCCCTCATTATAGGGCCAGTAAGACAGTGTTCATATGGCCAAGGTTCGATGAAGGTAATCGTTGAGGATAGAGGATCAGTTAATAGGTAATAAAGTAGATGCCTGCCTGATAATACTGTGACGTAGTGAAGTTGCGCTTAGATCTTTGCTAAAGAGAAGAACGCGCCCTTCGTGGTATCCAGTAGATATTGCAGCACCTTGCTGCATGTTGCAACTGTTACTGAGAATCCAGTACTACTAGAGCATGTCGCTTGCTCTCTATCACTGAAACCAGGCCTAACGCGATGCAGACGCATTGGATATTCTCTTATTGGGGGTTACCTCTAGTATACGCATGTGTATGATGGTTAGTTATCAGCCCACCCTTAACTAGAAGTTTAGGAACGGCCGTACCGTCCGAGCACCAGCGCAATCTTTTACTTCTTTGACTCGTAAGTGGGTATCCATGAAATAGCAATACTTCTGCCGTCGTGTGATTTAGGCTGACAAAGGACGTTAGGGGAGTGGTAGCAGTAACTGGGGATGGTACGGCTGATAACCAGGCTCAGATAGCGTCGACCATGCCAGTCTGAGGCATCTAGTCTAGAGCTGAGAGCTATGTCGGTATTGGGGAGTAAAGAGATGGGCTCTACCCTCCACCACCATGCTAGGTCTATTGGTGGACAGGTGCGGCTTGGGAGCCCATAAAGTGACAAGATGAGCGATATCTGGAAGAGGAGATGGTAATAGGGGACGTGAAGAGGGTCGAGATATTACACCTCAACTTTACTAATATCCATTCTAATACATCAAAGACTAACATCAATTTTCCCAGGATCATTCTCGTATGGCCTTTAGTTGAATTTTTGTATCTTAGTCTGCATCCAACTATCACTCTATCAGCTTACACTCGTGCCTGTGATAACAGTACTAAGCTGTGTGGCAGATACAGCGAAGAGAAGATTAGTAGATAATTATAATGTCGCTTAAGCCGAGTTGTAAGAATCAACGAAATAGTCAGCGGAGATATCACACGCAAAGCACTTTGCCACTGCTACTACTTCAAGGGGATATATTTACTACAAATGCATGTAATAAACTGTAGTAAGTACTTGGATATTCTTGTCCTGTTCGCCGACTGCTTATCGGATCAGCCCCAGAATGATACTTAGGGGAGTCTGGAACTCCCGAACTGTGCTCTACCAGTGCTGCTCAGTTTCTACTAGGCTAAGCTACGGTGGAGACAGAATGAAACTGCTGCTTTCTGCTCGGCTTAACTCAGAATTTGATTCAGTAGATCCTGATAGGACTAGATGTAGTGAGTTGGATGAAGTTCATTCCGAACACTAAACTAGGCGTTACGACTATAGCCGTAACATTCTGTCATTCTCGTATCCTTGAATCTCGACACTATTCTACCTAATCTCCAGTGTGGCATCGTCTTCGCCACTCGCAAGTGACGGACAAGCTCCCATGTATTCTTGCATGACATGTCAACGGCAGATATCATACATGCTATTTTACCGGCTTAACGCAAACGGAGGTAACAACAGACAGACAAAGCACCCAGGGTACACCATACGAGAGACTCGGCGCAATTCTCATATTCCATGTAGGCAAGATATTGTTAGTGTTGGCTCAAGGGTTTGTTATTAAAGAACTATATGAAACTTTGATAGCTTATGTCCGCTCAATCGGCATGTCCACCAAGACTCTCAATGCGAACGCGTTTATCAGATGCGCTTCGAAACTAGTAGGCAAGACTGGCTAGATTCAATACTTTACTGGAGCTAGTTGCCAAAAAGTAAAGTGGTTGAGCTTGAACCTGACGACTATTGTGGGCTACTAGGAGGAAACTAGGGGAGAAGAGACTCGATAGGGTGAGGAATCTTGGTTGCATAAGAAGGGGTCGGGCGAGTGAGGTTTGTGAGAGGCAAGAGGGCGCATGGAAGACAAGATCCGTCGAGGTAGTGTGGGTTAGGGTTAGGGTTAGGATTATGATTATCAAGCTGTTGGGGGCTACATAATGTGGAATCCGTATCCTTATCCCTCTTCTTCTTTATAAGGTTCTCGGAAATCTTGAAGTTGTTGCAAGAGATTATGACGGAACTGCTATCCTGCAATCTTTCTGCTACTATATCCGATTTGAGACGTCAGGACTGTAAGCGTAGCCTCCAACCAAGGAGAGGCTTGGATCATATCGGGACAAATATTAGGGAAGACAAGTATCATTTCTCGTCTTTGAGAGCCCGTCGAGACGCTTGACAGCTGCGGCTATTTTATTCTTAACCGCTTCTATGACATCTAGGGTGATGCGACTTCTGTTGGAGCAAGACAGCGTTCTAGATACCAGGGCGCCACTTTGACAGAGGAGTGATAAGGGACCTTATAGTTCCTCATGCTTTCGATGGTATTGGCGTGCGAGTCGAACATGATCGAGCTTCTATTTTTCTCGCCAGTGCTGACTATTAAAAAGGGTTAAAAATAGGTGTTTGATATCACTCTATACACTGCTGATAAACAGGCGCTTTCTATAGCGTCTATACCGGAGGATACAAATGTTAGGTTTCTAGTCAGCCGGTAATAGGAGTAGAGGTGTTAATAGACAGTAGAAAAGGTGAAAGAGACAATACGGGAAGAGGGATTCGCGAATCCAACACAAGCCCAGAACCAGCCAAGACAAAGAGATTTCCCTGACGTAGTTATACAACACCAGAGTCAATGTTGGTTGGTGCGTTCTTTGTATCCTGCATTGAGCTCAAATAGCCTGCTGCAAACTCCAGTACAATTATATAGCTAGGAAACCATACGGAGGCACTGTTGTGAGAATTATATATATTGCATTCTGGTTGAGTCGGAGGTGGTCGATTCCTGGAAAGATTGAGTGTACCTGTCTGACGACAGGATGAGATATAATCAAAGACATATCTAGATCAATAAGTCCTATTTTTATGGTAATGAATAATCGAACATATCTGACTTTGCTGGGGATATGAAGCAAGCATAGTAGCGATAGCGTTAATGAGATGGCGTTATTGATTGGGAGGAACTTGGACAGTAAAAGCAGGACAATCTAGTGTAAGGTTTAAGCCGTTATATGTTGTAGTAGTAAGTACATATTAGGTGGTAGAAAAAAGAGAGTATCGTTCATATCCCGAGAACTTGTAACCCCTGTAGGACAAGACGCCGAATAGTTCGAACTTGGTGAAACTGAATGACAAGACTAAGAACGGGAAAAAGAGAGATATAAAGACTCTTAAAGCACTCACAGTCAAGCGCGGTTTATATTCTTGTAGAGAATTGAGTTGATAGCGACGTGCTTGATGGTTCAATAGCAGGGAGCCCTGCTATTAATCCACAGCTAATGAGAGGTTTTATAAAGGTACTGATGCAGAAGCAATATGAAGCTAACTTGGTAAGAGATACGTCAATATATATTTTTAAGTAAAAATATGTCTTTGTCTATATATATATCAATCTGATTTCATGTGGTACACTTGCAGAAAGTCTGTTGTTGAAGAAGACGCACGATCTTTCAAGCAATCCAAGATTAGTCAGCGCATTATTATTCTTCCGCGTTATCGCCCAAGTATTCACGTCACGTCACGAAACTTCACCAAAACAACGAATAACAAAGCAAATGGTATCAACCATCTTCTCTTCATAGCCTCAGCCATGGCAAATGGACGTGAGGCATCTCGAGAGCTACCTTCTCCAGAACCAGCGCCTCGCTACCAGTACCTCAAGTCGCCTCGGAAAGTCACTCCACCAGAGCGCGAAACCCTTCCTTCACCTCCAGCAACGATCGAGGCTGAACGGATTCGAAACACTACAAGTCTACCACCACGTCTTGTCGACTTCAAGCGCAAAGCCGAGACTTGCGACGTTGAGCCTTTGATGCACATTCCTATAACCCCAGCCGAGTACGACAGCGCCTCCGACCAGATTGAGTCTTCATTCAAACGATTCGACTACGAACCCAGATCAGGCCGGATTATCTTGCGCATGCCTTCTCCAATTCACGACATATTTGCTGCCTCTCTAGTTGGCTCTATAGAGCAGGAAATATCGAGAATTGGTCGCGAGCACGGCAAAGCTCGTGGCTTGACCTCTCGTGTTGAGGCAGAAGGTTCTTCCCGAATCATTCTTCCCTACGAGGAGAAACAAGAGAATGGAGACTCGATAATCAGACAACTGCGCCGTCAGCCAGATGGTCAGTTCAGGCTCGAAGGCGCCGAGTTTCCTGGCGTCGTTGTTGAAGTGTCATATGCACAAGATGGAAAGCAACTATCGAAGCTCGCCAAGCAGTATATCAACTACTCGGAGGGTAACATCAAACTCGTCGTCTGCGTTGACATAAACTATGGGAGTATCACGTCCACTGTCTCACTCTGGAAGCCCTATTTCACCCCAGATCCTGAAAGTGATGACCCTGATGTCTACGTATTAGACTACGAGCAAGCCATCAAAGCACAAGTCTGTTCTGTCCTCAACACTAACCTCGAATAACATCGGCTGACTTATCAACTATAGCCTTTCCGAACAGCTGACGGAAAGCCATTGAATCCCGAGAGTACATTGACCTTACATCTTCACGACTTCGCCCCAGATCAATCATGCGAAGGCATCCCAAACATCCCCATATCTATCTCTTTTGCCAAGATCTGCGAGTTCTTGGACCGTGCTGAAAAGGGGCAGAAGGCCAGAGAGTCCAGTGCTAGAGGCATCCGGTCAACGCGTAAGGTGAGGAAACGTAAAGTGTCTTCCAGCTCGCTTGAGGAGTTGGCTGTGGATGATGAGGAGAGGTTTAAACAGCAGGAGAAAGCTGTTAACACCAGGGCTAATAAAGGCGACGACGCCTTTCAACCGCGACCGGGTCATGATAAAGTCACTCACCGTGATCATGACTTGAGACTGCGGGCCGCGAAGCGGCGTGTCTAGTGGGCATGGCCTCTTGCACTCTTTTCTAGTAATAACGGGAGTGAGGAGTTGAGCGAGAGAGAGTAACAAAAGATACCCTAGTCCTATATGCTGAGTATGGCATTTAATTTGTTAATGAGATCCTTTTAACTATCGTCTTCGCTTTCATCGAGAGACTGTATCTATGAATCAAGGTAGATAGACCTCTAGCTATTTTCTCTATCTCTATTGCTGGCCTTAATAGAACTCTCTGCTTATCAGCCTTAATAAAAATTAACTACATAACCTATATAGAGTTAACCTCAGCCCTTCTACCTTTAAGTCTTTAACTATAGAGCCATTTTACATAGATACTAGTAATATCTAATTCTACTAAAGCAGGCTCTAGATTATATATAAATATTAGCTAAGCACTATAGTAAGGTTTTCCTATATAGCAGTTTATATATAAGTCTTTACTACTACTTATATTAAGATACTATTTCACCTTAATCTTATATAATACCTATTAAGCTTCTAGTTTATATCTATATAATATTATACC
>JADDON010000550.1:0-32563 GCA_017140175.1 Fusarium staphyleae | reverse complement strand
TCTATTTGAGCCTGCGCTTGCGCTTGGGGTCGTCCCTACAAAGTCCCGTCGCCCGCCCGCCTCTCCGCTCCTCTCATTCTCCCTCTTTTTAACCTTCAACCCTCCCCCCTTTGCTACAGAATATACCCGTAAGCCTCACGCCGCTTCTCTGTGCTTCTGGGTGTTATCACAGTCCATTCGTGTGCTGGAAGAGCTGTCGTGGTATCTTTATACCGACAAGCGTGCTCGTTACCCCACCACCAACAACAAAAGACCCCGCCATCCCCAAGCTCTCGATTGTGAAGCTCCCCTCTTCGCCAGAGCTTTTCACAATCGCTCTCTGCCTCCGTCACCGACACCAGTTGCCCAATATGTCTGCCGAGGCCCCCCAACAGACTCTCACCTTCAACGATGTTTTCGAGGAGGAGGAGATCGAGGAGCCCAAGGAGGCTAACACGGTTCACCACATCCGTGCCAACTCCAGTATCATGCACGTGAAGAAGATTCTCGGTGAGTAGCTAATGCACGCTTCCTGGCCTTGAAAAGCTTTGCAGAGCGACTCTATGGCCCCTTTGAAGCTCTCTTGGGGACTCTGGCTGACCTCGACTCGCTTTGTCTCTCAGTTGCCAACCGTGGTGAAATTCGTAAGTCACATCTGGCCCATTCCCTCGAGCGGACCCGCAATCAGCTAACATGTGAATAGCCATTCGTGTACGACTGCCCTTCCAAATTCCTTACAGCCGACCGCCTATTTTGAACACTGCCAAGCTAATGCGAATAACGAACGATAGATTTTCAGAACCGTATGTCCCACCCCCTTGATCTATCCGCAACGATATGTTCGACACAGATTTACTAAATACGATACCTTAGGCACACGAGCTTTCGCTGCACACCGTTGCAGTCTTCAGGTACCCCTCACTTGAAGATCCGCCGGCCCGAAGGTTCATAGACTAACACGCACAGTTATGAGGACCGATTGAGCATGCACAGACAGAGTACGACTCCAATCCATGCTCAGCGATATGCTTTGCTGACCATTATCTACAGAGGCCGATGAAGCCTACGTCATTGGCAAGCGTGGACAATACACCCCTGTCGGAGCGTACCTGGCTGGCGATGAGATTATCAAAATTGCCGTCCAGCACGGCGTGCAGATGATCCACCCCGGTTGGTCTAACTAATCCTTCGGTATCCGGCATTCCCCACGCTAACCCAGGCCCCCAGGTTATGGTTTCCTCTCCGAGAACGCCGAGTTTGCCCGCAACGTCGAGAAGGCTGGCCTCATCGTAAGTCTAATGTGCCCCACTCCTCCGGTTCTGTCCGTGCACTAACCCCGGCCCAGTTCGTCGGCCCCTCTCCCGACGTGATCGACTCTCTCGGTGACAAGGTCTCTGCCCGAACGCTCGCCAACGCTGCCAACGTCCCTGTCGTTCCTGGTACCCCGGGCGCCGTCGAGCGATTCGAGGAGGTCAAGGAATTCACTGACAAATATGGCTTCCCTATCATCATCAAGGCCGCCTTCGGTGGCGGTGGTCGAGGTATGCGAGTAGTCCGTGAGCAGGAGTCTCTTCAGGAGAACTTTGAGCGTGCCACCTCCGAGGCCAAGACTGCCTTTGGCAACGGTACCGTCTTTGTCGAGCGATTCCTCGATAAGCCCAAGCACATTGAGGTCCAGCTCCTCGGTGACAACCATGGCAACATTGTCCACCTTTACGAGCGTGACTGCTCTGTCCAGCGACGACACCAGAAGGTCGTTGAGATTGCCCCTGCCAAGGATCTCCCAACCGATGTCCGTGACACCATTCTTGCCGATGCTGTGCGACTGGCCAAGACTGCCGGCTACCGCAATGCAGGCACTGCCGAGTTCCTGGTTGATCAGCAGAACCGCCACTACTTCATTGAGATCAACCCCCGTATCCAGGTTGAGCACACCATTACCGAGGAAATCACTGGCATTGATATTGTTGCCGCTCAGATTCAGATTGCCGCTGGTGCTACTCTGAACCAGCTCGGTCTCACCCAGGACCGCATCTCTACCCGCGGTTTCGCTATCCAGTGCCGAATCACCACCGAGGATCCCGCCAAGGGCTTCCAGCCCGACACTGGCAAGATCGAGGTCTACCGATCTTCTGGTGGTAACGGTGTCCGTCTAGACGGTGGAAATGGCTTCGCTGGCGCTGTCATCTCTCGTAAGTATACAACCACTGCTGGACATCACCATACGTCTTATCATGGTCACCCCTACGTTCTTGTAAACCCTCTGTTTGATCGCCACTAACTTGCTGGGTAGCCGCCTACGATAGTTTGCTAACGAAATGTACGTGCCATGGTTCTACCTACGAGATTGCACGCAGAAAGGTCCTCCGTTCCCTCATTGAGTTCCGTATCCGAGGTGTCAAGACCAACATTCCCTTCTTGGCTTCCCTTCTCACTCACCCTACCTTTATCGATGGAAACTGCTGGACTACTTTCATTGACGATACCCCTCAACTCTTCGACCTCATTGGCAGCCAGAACCGTGCCCAGAAGCTGCTGGCTTATCTCGGTGACGTTGCCGTGAACGGCAGCAGCATTAAAGGTCAGATCGGCGAGCCCAAGTTCAAGGGAGAGATTTCCGTTCCCGAACTCATCAACTCTGCCGGTGAGAAGGTCGACACCAGTGTGCCCCAACAGAAGGGATGGCGAAACATTATCCTCGACCAGGGCCCCAAGGCCTTCGCCAAGGCCGTCCGCGATTACAAGGGCACCCTTCTCATGGACACCACCTGGCGTGACGCCCACCAGTCTCTCCTTGCTACTCGTGTCCGTACAGTCGATCTGCTCGGTATCGCTAAGGAGACTAGCCACGCCCTCGCAAACCTATATTCTCTTGAGTGCTGGGGTGGCGCCACCTTTGATGTCGCCATGCGATTCCTCTACGAAGATCCTTGGGACCGACTCCGCAAGATGCGAAAGCTCGTTCCCAACATCCCCTTCCAGATGCTTCTCCGTGGTGCCAACGGTGTTGCCTACGCTTCACTGCCTGACAACGCCATCGACCACTTCGTTGACCAGGCCAAGAAGAACGGTGTTGACATTTTCCGTGTTTTCGATGCTCTGAATGATGTTGATCAGCTCGAGGTTGGTATCAAGGCTATTCACAAAGCTGGTGGTGTCGTGGAGGCGACTGTGTGCTACTCGGGAGATAGTAAGGCGCCCCCCTTCCCAATCTGTATTATGCTTGCTAATCATTTGTGCAGTGCTGCAACCTGGCAAGAAGTACAACCTTGAGTATTACCTCGACCTCGTCGACAAGCTTGTGAAGCTTGATATCCACGTCCTGGCTATAAAGGATATGGCTGGTGTCCTCAAGCCCCATGCTGCCACTCTCCTTATTGGTGGCATCCGCAAGAACCATCCCGACCTGCCTATCCACGTTCACACCCACGACTCTGCTGGTACCGGCGTGGCCTCCATGGTCGCTTGCGCCAAGGCTGGTGCAGACGCTGTCGATGCTGCCACTGACAGTCTGTCTGGCATGACCTCGCAGCCCAGCATCAACGCCATCATTGCATCGCTCGAGGGCAGTGACTGCGACCCTGGTCTGGATGCCAAGCTTGTGCGAGCCCTGGACATATACTGGGCTCAGCTCCGCCTGCTCTACTCTCCTTTCGAGGCCCATCTCCCCGGCCCCGACCCCGAGGTTTACGAGCACGAGATTCCTGGTGGTCAGTTGACCAACATGATGTTCCAGGCCCAACAGCTGGGCCTCGGATCCCAGTGGCTTGAGACCAAGAAGGCTTACGAGCACGCCAACGACCTCCTTGGTGACATTGTCAAGGTTACTCCCACCTCCAAAGTTGTGGGTGATCTTGCCCAGTTCATGGTTTCCAACAAGCTGTCTCCTGAGGATGTCAAGGCTCGTGCTTCCGAGCTGGACTTCCCCGGTTCCGTCCTGGAGTTCCTCGAGGGTATGATGGGCCAACCCTACGGTGGCTTCCCTGAGCCTCTGCGATCTGATGCCCTCCGTGGCCGACGCAAGCTTGACAAGCGACCTGGTCTGTACCTTGATCCTGTTGACTTTGCCAAGACCAAGCGCGAGCTAGGCAAGAAGTACGGCGGCCCCATCACCGAGTGCGACCTTGCCTCTCACTTCATGTACCCCAAGGTCTTCGAGGATTACAAGAAGTTCGTCCAGCAGTACGGTGATCTTTCTGTTCTGCCAACCCGCTACTTCCTCTCTCGACCCGAGATTGGCGAGGAGTTCAACGTTGAGCTCGAAAAGGGTAAGGTTCTTATCCTGAAGCTTCTTGCTGTCGGACCTCTCTCCGAGAACACCGGCCAGCGTGAGGTTTTCTTCGAGATGAACGGTGAGGTCCGACAGGTCACTGTTGTTGACAAGAAGGCTGCCGTTGAGAACATCAGCCGACCCAAGGCCGATGCTGGCGACTCTAGCCAGGTTGGTGCACCCATGTCTGGTGTTCTGGTTGAACTCCGAGTCCACGAGGGCTCTGATGTCAAGAAGGGTGACCCTCTTGCTGTCCTGTCTGCCATGAAGATGGTAAGTTATTGCTCATTGCTTTGTTTCGAACGTGTTCTAACTTTGATCTAGGAAATGATCATCTCTGCACCCCACAGCGGCAAGGTGGCCAGCCTCCAAGTCCAGGAAGGGGATTCCGTGGACGGCTCCGACCTTGTGTGCCGTATTGAGAAGGCTTGATTATCCTAAAAGAAGATTGATATTGCTTTTCAAGAGTAAATGGGCTGGAGAATGTCTGGGTGCTTTACGGGAATGGATAACAGGGCGAGTACCCCACTGAAGCTGCTGGGGGAAAGTAATGGGTTCGGCGCGAGGTGACGTCCTATGAATAGTCTTTTGAACAGGACATTGAAATACAACTACGAATATTTTTTATGATACCTCAAGTCGCAATTCCCTCTGTGGGAGTACCTACGACGCCAAAAACTGCCTTGAAAACAGAGTAAGCGTGGTAACGAAACAAGCCACCCGCTGCTGTGCAGTCAAGTGCGACGTGACAAACACGCCCAGCTCATTATGCTTGTCTAGGACTTCTCTATCTTGGAGCACCACTTCAGCAAAGATACAGTCGGCAGTTATGTCGTCTTCGAAGCCATCACTCTTGCAATATCGCTGTCGGGAACTCATAAATTTGTTTGTGTAATATTGTACAAGTTTGCATGCAGGCAAGTATGAAGATACAATAGCTTAAGTGGAAAGCGTTCCCTATCTACGTTGTCCACTGACTCCAACGCCTTTAATTTCCTCATAGTGGTCGCCCATCTACTCGCAGCTGGTCGAGTTGCCATTACAGGGTGCACAGCCACATGTGCAGTATCTCAAGAAGGTAGGAAGTAAGAAAAAAGACATAAATCACGCTCTTCCTTTAGGTTAACTGTCACTTAATGCCCGCTAAAATACCCAATTCTAGGTTATCAACTTTGTACTCCGTAGTTTAGTTAGTATTCCATGCAGATAACTTGACAGTTGATAAGTGCAAGGGGGGTTATCAACCCGATGAGCCGGGCCGTGACAGAGACTGCGGGGCATAAGCCGGACCCACGCGGGGGCGGGGCGTTATTTCCTCAGGCACGTAGTCTGGTGCTCTAACTAACTACCTTAAGTATTCCAATACTGGACAATGTAGTTAGTTACTCCGTAGAACTTGGCATACGGAACTGTGAGAATATGCATTGTTATTGTTAGGCCCTGAGTTGTACTTGATTTGCCCAGATTTATGCCGAAAGGGTCTACTCCATACTGCTGGGTAAATCTCCCCAAAAGGTGGTCGCTGGTATTTCGGAGTCTCGGATTTTCTCATCGAGAAGGACGATTGTACGGATAGTTATCCGTAGATGTATGATTGATGCCAGCACACTTCGAGAAGACCACCCCGCTTTCCCATTTTACCAACCAATTCTAAAATGGCAATGGATTGGAATACCACGGAAAGGCCGGAACAACCATCCGAACGAGACTGGTAGCTTTGTTGAGGTTGTCGCTTACAGACTTGGGTGCAACTGTGTTTTGCGGGGAAATCGAGTGGGGGGTTGCATTCGCAATGCATGCCCAGCAGCATCACAGACAATAAATCGAACGGAGGCTTGGTCATGTGGCCCGACATCGGACAGACTCGGGGTGTATCGAGTTTGAGAGTCGCAAGCTGGATAGGATGCGTGCAAGAAAGCTGATCTCGTTATCCAAGGCGATGACGTACATCAGGATCATCACGTCGACGTGGAGCGCGGCAGCGAACGCCAGATTCAGATAGCAGTTGTTGGCTGCTTGGGGGCCAGGAGTTGGAGTCTTCTAGGAAGCTGGAGTTGCCTTTGGCCCGTATCAAGATCATGATATCAGGCTGAGGCTATCGATGAATACGATGCTCCCCCCTGCCCGCATCCTTTGTCCAGTCCGGGTAATGACCTTCACACACCATCACCGGGGAAGGCGATGATCCAGTCGTGGATGAGGCGAACCAGGCCCGACCGATGTCGATGTTAGTGTTGATACATGATATTCGAGGAAGCGGTGAGTTGCAGGTTGGGATAAGCCATGTAATTTACTCACTTACCTTATTACTCCGTACTCCGCATTGTTCAACAGTACGGAGTAGCGCTTTGGGTCTATCAACAACCTGGAACGCCATCGAAGTGTGGGGGAAGACGGGAAAGCTAGGGCCACGGTAGCCCTGGAAGCTAGGGCGGTTTAGGCACCTGTATTTCGAGATGGCCCCTCTCGAGAATCTCAATGCAAGCCGGGCATCCGGCTTCCATCTGCACGATACCTGCAAGTTGAAGCCCTGCAGACTCTGGACCTTTTGGGTTTGGCATAGCTAATCATTACGGGGCAAAGACTGCTTCACTATTACCACCTGTATACGAAGTACAGCCGTTCCACTTTGAGTCTTCCGACAGTTAATTCTGTCGTTCCACGACCGTGGACAACATTTCTCGAGCTTATTCAGCTGAGCAATGCTACAAATGAATACCAGGGCTTTCATCAACTTATGGCTTTGCTGTGACATTTCCAGCCCACAACTGATCTGCCTCCACATTGAATCACCCCCTGCCGCTAGGCCCACCGAATGCCCCGGGGTCCCGGCCTGCCCTCTGAAACCCAAAAATTCGCCTAGGACCAGTCCAAATTCCATCATAACTTCCCACCCCCTCCTTCAAACACCTCCAACTCTTCCCTTTTGACTCTACTCTTCCTACTCGCCGCCTACTTCCATCCTCCCCATCTTCAACTTCGCATGAGTTCGTTAGAAGGCGACCTAACATCCAACCAATACCCTCACTGTCACCGCCACCGATATATACAACAGAACTATCAAGACTCCTAAGGCAATGGAGAGCATTCAGCTATCCCAAGTACTGGCCGACCTCAGCAATCTCGGTGCTGCCGTATGTTCCTCCTGGCGTCGCCATTACCTTGACCCAGTACTGACGTGAATCTTGTACATCAGGAGCCCGAAGTTGCCGCTGCTATCGTCAGCGCCAACGTGCCTTCGAGGTCCAGCCACGCCAGGCCCGAAGCACCTACATCTGCTGCCTCGGCCACTGCGGCGAATTCACGACGTCCTTCCGGCCTTCAGCGTCACTGGTCCTCTGAGGGCAAGTTTGACAAATTCGGCCGTCGCATCCTTATCACCTCCCCGGGCTCCCACACTGGCTCAGCCGGTAATTCTTGTCCAGGCACCCCGCGCCGCGGTGAATCTGATGTGAGGCTATCTGCTCGTTATAGCATGGGCATGATCACTGACAAGGCTCCGATGCAGGTCGAAGATGACGTCGACCGAGCTTCGACCCTCATTGCCCTCTACGATATCCGCTCCAAGATCAAGCAGCAGGACAACAGCAGCCTGCTCAAGGCCCGCGAAAAGATCAACGCCCTCGCTGCCCGTCAGCAAGCGCAGCAGGCCGCCGAGCGTAACGTCAAGGCTGCCGACGAGCTTCGACGTCAGCGATATTCTTTCCCCAGGGCTGGACTCTGAATACGATACGACATTTTATGAACTCCTCTATACTTGTACGCTGGGCGATTTCGGCTCGTAATGAAGGCAAGGGAGTTGGGGATAGCTTTTTCATTCCATCCTTCACTTTAATGGCGGCGTTTTATGAACACAAAAGCAGCACTGCCGACGGTCTATCAACAGCGATTCTTGATTTGATGACCATGTAGGCAGCATGGCCTTGAGCTTTCGGAATATGGTCCTGTTGGTTTTGAAAACAGGATAAGTTTAACTGAAGCTTGCGACATGGGCTAGGCACGGAAAGGAACCGGGACTGGTGCTAGGTCTTGAATACGTAAGGGAAATGAAGCGATTGTGTACTTTGATGATGGAGCCCAGAATTTCAAGGGACTTGTTTGTGCAAGGACGACTGTTGAGCGGTTGTGATTTTTTGTTCGTCATGCTTTCTTTTTCTAAACTCATTGCAGTCACTCTGGTCCTTAGCAGCATTAAGGGCCGCGATACGTAATATTCGCAGTTTACCCAAGAAGCCACAGGATGGAGAATAAGTCGCCTAATTGCAGAGGATCTACAGATGTTGACGCTGAACCCAAAGCAGGGCTCTGCCGGATTAGGACTGTTTCTCGACTGAGTTTGAAGCTTACTGAGCTTGAACATGTCAACTTGTACAATGATGTTGTTGGATCTCGCTCGTTCTTCGAAAGAGCTAAGCTATCGAGATCGAGATGAAGCTGCTGATACATGACGTCTCAAGCAGGGCCCGTGGCTGAGAGCACGGAAACGTCATCCGGGGCCAAGGGTCTGTGGCGAAGCTTGGACAGCAAAGTGGGCCTGGGGGTTAGACTAGACGTGAGGCTCAGGTGATAACTGTATTCTTTTGGGCGTGCCACCTCGGTGTGTAAGTTAATCATGAGATGGAAACTGGTGGTTTGGCGGCAATTAAAGGTGATGATCGGGGAGATGGATCAAGCACACAAAGCAAGCTACGTATAAGTGAACATATATATCTTTTAAGACTTAGAACATCTCATGTACTGCGTTGAACAAACTGACATGCTGTATCCGTACCCCATAACTAATCAGCAAAAGTCTTGAATCTGCGGAAAAGACGGCATTTGCACAGCCACAAAGAATAGCAAAATCCGCCAAGATACTTGGCTTCTGCCCAGAAGTGGGCGAATGGATGGTAAGAGAAGAGAGAGAATAGCTCGTGACAGGCAACTTCCAGCTGCGCCGTGGAACCACCCCCGTGGCCAAGCACGACCGATTCTCTTGGCTAGACTTGGCTGAAGTCGTCGAGTTTTGAGACGGGGGTTCAAATAGAATGGGTGCTCCCACTTGGACTGCGTAACTGGGCTGCCTCCCTTGAAAGTGACCTCTAACTTAACCTATTCTTCTCTCTTCCCTGTTTTACCTTCAAGAGTCACCATTGACGCGTTGACTTTATTCATCCACCTACAAAACCCCCATCCTCAGGGCTTACGGATTGTACACTGCGCCAAGAGCTCTCCAACGTCACCGCTTCCGGCAACAACACACTGTTAACGTCATTGCCCGCGATAGGCCCAATCACCTGATCAACTATTGGCAGTTCTCAGCGACAACGCTGCCGTTGATAACCACCAAAGTCTATTGATTTCCTCTCATCGCATCGATATCGAGTTTCTCTTCATCACCATCTGGAACGCGAGCCCCCGTCGCGCATCGCTTCAGTAATAGCAAAAACATCAGTCACAATGGCGCCCGTCGATGATCTCGTTGCGCGCGACTACGCACGCTGCCGCTATGGCTACACCTACAATGGCCGATATTGCACTCGCAATAACTGGTCTTACTGGGGACGCTGGGTGCTTGCCGGTATCTGTATATTCGTCTTCCTCACCTTCCTCCTTTGCTGTCTGTAAGTATTCGTCTATCGCATCCTCGAGCCGCGTCGCATACTGACCTTGCGCCAGCACTCTATCTCGTCGCCGTCGCCGCCGCGGCGTGAAGCCCATGTACGGCACTGGCTGGATGGCCGGAGGAGGTAACAACAAATGGGGCCAGAACAACCAGAACACGCACCAGATGAATAACTATGGCAACCCCAACACGGCGGGCTACCACCAGGAGCAGTACGGATACGGTCCGCCTCCTCCCCCGCCCGCCTACGGCCAGCAGCAGCAGCCACAGTACACGGGCACGACGTTCAACACCAACGACGGATACTATGGCCAGGGTCAGCACTCTGGCGTGCAGCCACCCCAGGGTACCTATCAGCGCGACGACCCTTACTCGGCGCCTGTGGGACCCCCGCCAGGAAAGTAAGCTGCTGCGAATGGCGGCCAAAGGGAAAGGATACCACTGATGAGGCGTTTTTGGAACTGGACTCTGTGGGAAGGCTTTGATGCCGAGGGCGGCAGACTTGATAATGTGGTGGGAGCAAATAATACCGAGACTGACCACCTGAGACAGGTGGTCAAGGACGAGGCCGTTTTAACGTTTTGTACGAGATATGGAAAAGAGGATCCGTCTGTTGCTTTCACCTACTACATACATACTTGAACCTAGTAATTACAGGATAATTCCCGACAGGCTGGATCTTCACACAGACGCACGGATGGTGTCAGGTATATATATGTACGGAGTCCACTCGACAGCTGGTCTTGAAGTTGATTCGTTTGCAACTCCAGGAGAAAGAAGGCCAGTTATAAATCAGACATACTCCGATTTGAAGTTGAGGGTTTTCTAATGGTTGTATGCGTAAATACCTGCATAATGCTCCGCTGAGAGGTAGGCCTTGAATATCCATCCCCTCACTCGCACGTTTGTTTCGGAGCACGACGTGTATTATTGCAGCCGCAGCTGTTCCGTCACTTTGTTTCTCGTTTGGTCTGCGCCAGAGTCGCCCGGCAATCGCGACGACCTGTCATCTCGGCAAATCCCTGGAGCACCCGCGTCGTGAAGGGGGTACAGCCCCCAGGGGTTACAAATGTAAAATCGGTACTTCTTACTAAGAAATTTAGTGGCCAATCTTCTATAATCTGGTTGTAGATCAGCCCAGTATTATCTCCATCTATATACTAAGCTATGATATCTTATTGGCCTCTTTAATTCCGTTGTGGCAAGAAATACCTGTAAAATCGCGGAAGTTTACATTTGTAACCCCTGGGGGCTGTAATACAGGGGACTACAGAGTAGTACACGTCATGAGGATCTCCAATCCAACCTGGGGTTACCTTTTTGGGGTGATCTTAATTGCTCAAGACTTTAGCGAATGCAGAGTGTTGCAGTACTTATAACGATAGACAAGAATATACACTCCTATTGTTGAGAAGGATCATTTACATGCCGTTAGAGCCCAACTGGACTGGTCTTGTCAGCATGTCTTTAAGAGATCGACATTATTCTCGTTGCAGACTGTCTTTGTCAGTCTTTGGTCACTGCTGGATGATCCACGGTACTGCGCAGCACCTTGACTCGTCCCTGCGATACATCCAGAACTGCCGTTTCTCAAGAAGTCATTGATGAGCCGTACATACCTAGTAGGCTACGGCCCCACGGATATGCAGGCTACTGCAAGGGTCTCGAGTTTCAGAGTTTCAGCGGCTGCGTGCAAGGATCAATGGCGCCTCCTAGGGGTAAATTAGGCCTCTAGGGGTCCCGCTTCCCCTGCCGCTCACTGGATCTCCGACCGTTCCAGCGCCTCGTTGACTCCAGCCCCGCCAAAAACCCCCCGGGCCTTGATCTGTTCCTGGCCGCGTATACCGTCCTTCCCCCTCGCTTTCATCTTTACAACTCAACCTTGAAGCCGTCGCGAGACACGGCCACGGCCCTTACGGCATATTTCCAATCATTCGTTACTCTTGACATTTCCTCATATTCTAGCTGCACTCTCTTTTGCTGGCGCGAGCGCCTGTTCGCATCTTGGTCGGTGTAAACCATTTCACCTGCAACCCTCACCAAGGTTATTCTTCATTCCATATACATACAGACGATCTATCTTGCAGAACATTCGATACATGCACGATCAAGGACGGAAACAAACATACATCCACTCTCTCGGAACAAAACACCATTTGACTTTGACTTCTTGTTGCTCAATCAACCGACAGACGAACCTCGGCGAGGCAGCTGGTCCATGCCACGAAACAGGAGCGCTTTCTTGGAACATACATCGAATCTTGTTGGAAATAAATTATTCCTATCGACATTGCTACCCATACGAATATCACAACTAGTGGAGTTACAGCCGACACAATGCCCTCCATCGACGAGGCCATGGCCCGGAGCCTACGGGGAAGCGCTTGGGAGATTTTGAAGGACAAGTTCGTTCGAACTATTGCCGCCGACTTAGCCCGGCGAGACATTATCGACGATGCTGAGGGAAAGGCCGCCGACGTTGGGACAGCCTTCTCGAGCTGGGACAATTGTATGGACGTGGTGTGGTGCAAGTATGTGCACCCGTAGGCCGCAGCCATTCTTTCACTGACAACTCTAGATGGCCGGTTATTGGTGTCATCATCATCGGTGGACTCATCATCCTAAGTATCGTCTGGTGCATTGTCCGCTGCTGCTGCTGTGGCCTCTCGTGCTGTTGCGGCTGCTGTCAATGCCTCAAGTGCTGCGGCGACTGCTGCGGCGCTTGCGATCCTCCCGGGAGCCGTCGCCACAAGCATCTTGACGACCCTTACGCCCCGCAGAACGAGCACCACGGATATCGAAACGAGCCTCCCATGAACGCCTCAATACCTCACTTTGCGCCCAAGCCTGCTCACTCCGAGCCGCCTCAGTATGCCGAGTACGAAATGACCAAGCCGCGAAACGAGGACGCCCTCCCCGAAATGCCAAGCTGGGAGGGTGCCAATAGCAAGAGGATCACCATGCACGAGGATTCTGTCGAGCTGGACTCGCTCCAAAAACCGGTTCCTGATCAGAAGGGCGTTATGGACGGCGGCGCTTCATCGAGCCAGTTGGCCCCCTACAGCCAGCCACAGGGCAACTCGAGTGGCTATCTAGCTCACAACCAGGCTCCCGACCTCTATTCACCCCTCGATCAACAAGGCTACAGCTACAGCTCGACCACCGTCAATACTTATGGTGGCGACCAGGCATACGGCGCTGCCGCCGTTGTAGGATCTGGACGACGCTCCCCACCACAACCCCATATCGGGTACGGCCACGATCAAGGATACGACCAGGCACAAGGCTATGGCCAAGCAGGTTATGGACAATCTTCACCTCATCCCGAACTTGCAGCCTATGGCGGATACCGTGGAGCGCCATCCCCAGGTCCTCAAGGTTACGGCGTGAGACAGTCCCCTGGGCCCAGACGAACCCCGGCTCCCCAAGACGACTTTGCCTACGCACAACCCGCTCGCCAGTCACCCGCTCCTCTGAATGATTATGGCTTTGCTCAGCCGCCTCGTGGATCACCTGCCCCTCAGAACGACTACGGCTTTGCTCAACCACCTCGCAGATCGCCCGCGCCCCAGAACGACTACGGCTACGATCAGCCTTCAAACAGCCCGCGAACCTTCTCGCCGGCTCCTGAGCCACATTACGGACCTCGCCCAGTGCCACAGCGTCAGTACCCCTCGGAGCCCCAGTCTCCCATTACCAACAACTCCGGCTTTGATTTCAACTCGGGTGTTACCAGAGGTCAACAGTCTCCCACTCAGGGAGCATACCCAGGCTTCAAACCATACCAGCCCTGAATGCTGAAGAAGTTGATGAGGCTTTGGATATGAAAGCAAAATAAGCGATTGGGTTCTTGGGCTGCACTGCATGGGCATTAACGAAGTGGTATCGGTGCTTGGAGTTGGATTATGAACTGGCGTCTTTAAGCGCATGCGTGGGCTTTCTTTCAGGATATAGGGGGTGATTTTCTGGGATCATGTTACCCATCAATCTTAGTGATGGGGTTTCCATTCAATTCTTTTTAGATGCCCCTTTGGCACCTTTGTTCCAAGGTGACTGTAGACAGTCGCCGTTGGAATAACGATTACAACAGTGTTACAAATCTCAAACCGACGCTTTCGAGAAGGTTTACATGTTTTATGCTTTGAACAAACTTGGCATAACTTTTGCAGTTGGATCATGTTATTTGCCTGATAACCCGCGACTATGAGTCGATTCTTTTGCAAGAACCACAATCAAAGCGACTTCACAGCTTGAACGTACCATCTTGAAGTCGATAGAAATGTGTGTTTCCCGCCCGTATGGGGGTATTGTATATATGCTAGACCTTCGAGCGCTTCCAATCCCAAGTATATCCATATACCGCCCATCTGATAACGCCGTGGGGTTGCTGTCTAAGCCGCAGCCCTGCCACTGTCTGCCGTGTACCGAAAGGAAGCCCCAACACGTACCGTATGTACAAGTCTTTGTTTCCGTCGCGCTGATGAAGAAAGGAAAGCGCGAGCTTTGAAGAAAATACACGCCGCTTGAAAACCGATGCCTCCGGAAATACCCAGCGAAAATCTAACACAAACACCGCTTGAGAAGTCAAATATGCCAAACATCTGCCCTTTCTTTACTCCTTCGGGTACAGCTCACGGGGTACCTTTGCCTGCTCATTCCGGCCACTCGAGCTACTACCTATGATTGTCCGGTCGTCGCCATCACGCTCGGGGTCGTATTCGACTGAGTCCTTACTCTGGGGACGCGGAGGGAGCTTGGCGGCCTCCTCGTCGCTTTCGCTATCGCTTTCGTGATCCGTGTCCACGAGCCTGACCCGAGCAGTCTCGTCCTCGCTGTCGTCGTACCTCCTAGGTCTGCCTTCGTCATCTGAGTCTTCCGAGTCGAGGTGTTCGTGCTCTGGTTCCTTGAGCTTGATGAAGGAGTCGATGATGTAGTACTGCAGGGCGTTCATAATGAGGGGAAATATCATCATGACAAAGGCAATCTGAAGCTTCTCGTTGCCCTCTGTCCATCCGAGAGCCCAGTCACCGGCCTTTGAGATCCAGGGCATCATGATGAAGATGATAAGGACGCAAACCTTCATACCGAAGAGGCCACAGAAGTATATGACGGATTGTTTGAGCCACCACCAGGCGCTGGGCGGGCTGCCATAGTTTCCGGATTGGACGGACTCGGGGGGCTGGCCGACGGGTGTGTAGCGGACGAGACCAGTCAAGACGCGGAGGAGGATGATGAGGATAGGGATACCGAGGGTAGTCTGGTGAGAATGTCAGTGGTTTGTACTTGCGATACAATCGTAGACCAAGGACGGAGAGCTTACATCAATAGCAAGGTTAAGGAGATAGAAGGAGCATGGATTAGGGGCGTAATCGTCGTCGTCGGAACGAGCTGTTACGCTTGCAGGTGTCGGCTCGACTTGTACAGAGAATCGGCCGCTGGTCAACATGGACATGAATATGTTGGCGATGTGAACAAGCACAGAGCCAAAGACCTGTTTGGAGACATCGAAGAACCAGATCTTGAGCGGGCGCTGTGGCCGCTCCCGCCAGCGCTTGTAGACGAGCGAGAGTAAAGCGAGAGCACCGAGCGCGGCCTGGACGAGCAGGGCGAAGGAGCCCAGCAGTGAGCACTCGCCAGGCGAGTCATCGGACGTGGACTGTATTGGTGACGAGGCTGAGGTAGCCTTTGCGGCTGCGGATGCGATCACGGAGGTAGCCATATCGAGGACGGTTGTAGGAGCGTCAAAAGCGAGGGCTAGCGAGGAAGCATCATCGACGGCGACAGCTAATGTCTCGAGAGTCGGCGGAGGTAGCATATGGGAGATGTACAGAGTATAGAGAATAAGGAGAGAGGGCGTAAAGAGGCGCGAGGTTGAGTTGAACTGATTTGCTTCGGAAGAGGAGGCGAGAGTGGTGATGTTTCAGGATGGAAGCTGGAGTAACGCGGTGAAGAAAGAATCAAGGATCACGTTGTCCTGCCAAGAAAGAAACCACACACAAGACACAAAGAGTGTTGGAGAGACTATTCGTGACGTCCCTTCAACTTGAAGAAGCGAGATGAAGAAGCCAAGAAAAGAGAAGAGACGATTGGAAATAGGAGTCAAAGTAAAAGTCGTGACGACGTCTCTGGCGCTTGTGACCGATGCGGATGGGGAGGACATCACCAGCCAAGGCTGAGAATAGAATACGATCTAGGCCCACCACAGCCACCTGAACCTCGCTTCTTCCCCGCCTGAAATCTAACTAGAATGGGGGTGTCTAAGCCACAGTCCATCAGGCACTTTCCATGCACTTTCTGGCTGACAAGCTGCTGACCCTTTTTACTGTGGCTTAGCCCATCCGCTCTCTCGGCCCAACGTACCTCCATCCTCCGACGTGGGTACAGTCCGTAGACGCCTCACAAACAAGGCGAAGCATTGGTCGGCTTCCAAAAAAGTTCCAATCCGTGCTATCTCAGAGTCGACGACGGCGTCGACAACCAAGACAACAGATCAAAGGTCATGATGATCCGTCCGCGACTAAGGGCCCCGCGCCTCGCCTTTGGCCTCGGCCTGCGCTCAACCGTCAATGCCCGCCGTTCGATCCATCATGTCCCCGAGCTGCCGCACGACTATTCCCAGGGTGTCCCCAACCTCATGAGCCCTGGAGGCTTCTCTATCGCCTGGACTGAGTACATGAAGCTGATGGTGGAGAAGCTGAATGCTCTGACTGTCGGTACGTGTGCTCCCGGAGCTGTGGAGGCGCATTGGTAGAGATCAATGCCTGCCCATGTGTCTTCAAATTACGATGTTGAAGCACCATCATCTACACGTAGGCTAACGCGCCAATTCTCTCACAGGTACCGAGCTCGAGGACAAGGACACAAAGACTATTGCCCTCATGACGGCCCGCGAGCCCAACCAGGCCCCCATCTTCAACTACGCCTCCATGGCGCACAACAACCACTTCTTCTTCCAAGGCATCGCCCCCGAGGGCACCGCCATGCCCGAGGTCCTCCGCCGCGAGCTCGAGGCATCCTTCTCCTCGATCGAGACCCTCCGCCGCGAGTTCATCATCACTGCCTCTGCCATGTTCGGTCCGGGCTTCCTCTGGCTCGTCAAGGCCGGCCCCGGCGACTACCGCCTCCTGCCCACTTACCTCGCCGGTTCGCCTTATCCCGGCGCCCACTGGCGCGCCCAGTCGACGGATATGAACGCCGTCGGCAAGGACGGCACTGCCCGTAACTTCTTCCGCAACCAGTCCCAAGGCGTCCGCAAGCGCGAAGGCGAACTGCCTCCTGGTGGCATTGAGCTCGAGCCCCTGCTGTGCCTCAACACCTGGGAGCACGCCTGGCTGCTGGACTGGGGTGTCGGTGCGGGCGGTCAGGGCGGCAAGATGGCATTTGCCGAGTCCTGGTGGAATCTCATCGACTGGGAGAAGGTGGCCCAGAACTCGGGCGTCTTGCGGCCAGACTTCAAGTCGGCGTAGGGTCCAAGCTTGGCCGAGGATGTACAGGTAGCTAGGGCATGATGAGACGACATTGGGAATAGAGGCGGAGGAGTTGGACCTTGTAAGATATTGTACTCTGCATATACAGGTGGGGAAAATGTACCATTCGATGTGATAGCAAGTTCTGGTCCATGATCCTAGCTACAGCTGAGTTTTATGTTGGATACCATATATTAAATCACAATATTCAAAGGTTAAGGACGTAACACGGGCAAGCAAAAAAATAAAAAGATAAAATTAAACCAAAAACTAAAACATACAACATTGGGGATTCGCTTGTCGTCACCGACCAAGCTACTAATCCAACTCTTGCCAGGTTATCGATGGGAGATCAGACGGGATCCCGATTTTTCTAGCAGATGTGGTCGTATGTGCTTGTTTGTGCAGGAAAAGCACGTTATATTCTTTGCTGGATAAGATACAATATGAGGTTACGAGTCTCTTGGTGCTGACCTGAGTCGAATCTGGCTCGTGTGCCAAATGCCCTCGGACTACAACCCCTAAGCCATCACAACCTCGATACGTCCTTTGGGCATGGTGTGATACAAGGTCACAGCTGAGGGCATTACAATGATTTCGTTATTACATATCCATAGTAGTCGAACGTCCCTCCATCTCCAAGTATATCCATCTCCACATTCCAAAGACCATCCGGGTTGAGTAATAGTTTCATAAAATGCGGTTGTCTGAAGGTGACGTAGAGAAAAACACCGTCGTCTTTCAAAGTGCGATGAATCTTTTTAACTTTGGTTAGGAGAGAACAGACATGGTAACTCGGATGGCTATGCTGACCTCTCTAAGATATCTGCCTGTGTTTTCTCGCACCTCACTTGGGGGATCCCAGGGGCTGCCATATATCATGGCGTCTAGCGTTGCCTTATCAAAGGCCACGTCGATGGATTTATCACTGATAGACGCCATGTCACGGATATCTATTTGTCTCCATTCAATACCCGCGATATTCCTGTGACGCTCTGTCATGAGATCAACAACCACGGGCGAAAAGTCAACGCATAGCTGCTGTCTATATCCTCGATCCGATAACTCGGCGGGGATGACCTACAACGTGTACTTTTAGCGGGCGACCATATCACAAGGATGCCTTCTAACCAACACTATCTCCAGATCCAAGGTGAAGAATCCGCGGGTTGTCACTCGGCGTCCGGCCCTGCTTCTCAACGAGGGTTTTCTGCAAGTAGGGCTCAAGATCGGCAAACGAGCGATACCATTCATGCGTGGGTTTATGATTATCCGAAGTGGCATAGCAACGATCCCAGTATTCGGGATGGGCCAGTTGTTGATCTTGCTCGATTGTCATGGCAAACTGAAGTTGATAGTCCCCGTAAACTAATTATGATTCACGCCCAGGGCAACAAGTTTAACAACCAAGTCAATTCTGCTTGTGTGAGGGGGTCGAAAAGCATGACAAGAGCCTGAAAAAGTCACGTGAGATGAGGTGTGTCTATTTACGTACCTACCAACCAACGCCTAGCGACCATTTTCATCGTCATTCTCATGGCATCTGCCAACGACAATGGTCAAGGTGACTTCGCCTCTCAACGAGCATGAGAAGATTACAGGAGGCGTGCATTCACCGACTACCTGAAGAAATACTGGAATACATGGCTAAACAAGAGGCACTCACGACGAGGGGAGGTAAATAATGCATACGTGTCCGTGGACTAAATTCAACTATCTAGGGAAGTGACTTTTTTATCTAAAGTCATGTGCGGGAGTGGTATAAAGAAAGCAAGAGAGCCCAAGTAAGAAAAAAGAAGGAAATTCATGTAAACATCATTGCTCTTCAAGAGCTAATATTCATCCGCTGTGTGAGCATTGCGCGCGAGGGCTTTCTGTACGTGTCGTTACACCTTCTGGTGTCAAGCAAAAACAGCAACCACGCAAGCCGTGAAAGAAAGGAACCCCCATTTTCATGAGAGCGCCATGATGAGAACGCCAAAGCTATCCTGAGACAGGTGGCTCTGAGGTTACGAACGAGTGTAGATAAATGGAGTCATCATGATAGAGTGGAGTGACGAAGCTTAGATCATGTTGCCGTTAACACTAATCTCAAAGCCCTCGCCCTTCTGCCGGAGTGCCTTGGCAAGCATCAACTCGCGCATCCAGTCAATGCGGTCATCCCGGCTCTTGACTGCGAAATGGTGCGTCTTGCCGGTGCCGTTGGCGCCATTGGCGGCGATGCTTTGAGCCATCTGGAGCTGGCTCTCGCGCTTGCGAAGCCGTGCTGTGTTCTTGTCCTGAGGGATGAGTTGAAAGGCGAATGCCCCGACAGGGTCGCTCTTCTCACGGCTGTGGCGGCCGTGCGAGCTCAGATGCATCGTCTTAAAGGCCGCAGTGAGCTTGGAAGACGAGGCAACGCTGGAGCACGCAATGGCGTAGTCATCAATGTCAACGTACTCGAGCGTGCGGTCCACCTCTGCGGCATCCTTATGCATGTTCAGGCGAGTGCCCTTGAGGGTGAAGTATCCGTCTTGCCACTCGTGGCGAAGCATCTTGGTCTTACGCTTCTTCATCGGGCCCTGGTGGCTGATGCCGTTGGCAGGGTCAGCCGATGGGGACTTGCCCTTAGCTCCGAGAGATGTCATGGGTGCCAGAGTCCTCTCAGACCCATTGAGCTGACCACGAGAGAAGGGGAAGTTGTCGCGAGGAGGGGGCTGGAGGGGCTTCTGGGCTCGGGATGAACCCCGAGGAGATCTGGGAGAGGTTGACTGGGCTGTAGGACGGGTAGTGAAGACGGGCTTGTTCTCCTCCAAGGCTGGGAGCACGGGAAAGGATGGGCGGCGGCTTTGTGTGCGAGACTGGCAGCGGGGAGGAGATACGTTATGGGTGGGAGATGTTCGGTAGTTCATATCAGGAGGCACAGACTGGGAGAAGTCACGGGCTACAGGGCCGATGGCCACCGCCGTAACGGGTACATCAAGCTCTGAGAAGGGGGTTCCGTGGCGCCAGGTGTTCCTTGGTGTCTCAAGATCTGGTGAGATTGGGTCGGCCTTGTCCATCTGGTATGAGACAAATGCTGATGGCTGCTGCTGCTGCTGCGCCTTCTGCTGAGAACGTGGAGAAACGGTAGAAGGACGTTGAGGCGCCAACCGCGAAGGCGGAAGCTGAGGCTGTCCAGGAATTGAAAGCTTTGGCAGACGACGAAGGCCTTGGTGAGGGGGCTGGGCCTGCGCAGTCGGGACACCGCCCTCGAATGGAGGCGTGGGGGGCACATCATTGCTGCAGTCTCGGTTCTGGAAGTTGAGGAATTGTTTGACATTGTCCAGAGGGTCCCTTGACTGAAGGCCGCGCAGAGAAGCTTCCTGGAGGTATTGAAGAGGAGGCATGCCAGGACCCATGACGTCGGAAGATGCAACAACCGAAGGCTCCGTGTCCGATACAGGGCGCATTGGCTTATTGGGATCCAGGGCCTTTGCGGTCATTGGATTGCTGGTATCGCCAATCATGACGGTGCCACCCGCATTGATATCGATATGGGGATATTCCTTCTTGAAGGCCCGAATAAGATGCTGCTGCTTCCTCCACTTGGAGCAGTTTTCGCCCTTTGAGCAGTAGTGCGGCTTGGGGATAACCTGCTCAATGCCGATGATGGATACTGACTCCATTGGGGTGATATCATCTCCGGAAGGCCTCGTCTTGTTCCTTCGCCGGCTGTTGACGCGGCGCCTGGGTCCGTTCTCTTTAGCCCTCCTCGATTCCCTGGTAACTTCTTGGCTTGGTACATCCTCGATTGGTGTCGCTGCTCGGGGTGATGCGGGTCGGCTGTCCCTCAGTGTTTGAATCTGGTGCCAGACTTTGGTCCTGATGCCGAAAGACTGAATGTTGAGTTCCTTGAGGTCCTCAAACTTCAAGGTAATTAGGATAGCCCCGCTGATGTCGTTTTCCATGAACCGCTCCGCCACTGACAGCTCAATGCCAGCATTGAGCATAGACTGCGCCACCATTTCCGTAGACCATGATGCAAGTTCCGAGGTGTCAAGTTCCTCTTCAGTGTACTGGAAGAGACTGCTCCGACGTGGTAGCTCAGGTGATGCGAGTAGGTCGGCAATGCATCGAGGTCCCTTGGGTGTAATAGGCGATAAGGTCAAGATGATATCGTCTTCGCTAGCCGAGTAGTGGTCGGAAGAGTTGCGGAACAAGTGAGGTCCTCGGGGACCCTCAACTGGTTTCAGGGCATATTCGGTATTGACCTCCACGCTTCCACTTGATCTGGGTGTTGGAATCTCATCGTAGGATGAAATTGTTGTGATACTAGGCTGCCCAGACTGCAAGACAAAAGTAGTTAGCGACCTGCAAGACTTACACCAAGTTATCATGGTGTGGCACGTACCGACTGCACACTCAAGCGAGGTGAGTTATCCTCCACGTCGCTGATAATCTCGTCCTCTTCTTCCCAGTCAGTGTCCACGAATTCGGTCGCTACTGAAGTTGGTCGCTGTAGTATTTGAGAGTCGTTCTTGAGACTGAAAAAGGTATCCCGAGGCAAAGGCTTCTGTCGCATTTCTTGATATGTCCGGCGGTCGCCGCCTTGAAAATATGTGTATTCCTGTAAATCCGATTGTTAATGTCTTTCAGATCACCCGCCTCGCGAAGATATGCCACTCACCATTTTTGTATTTTTGTATTTGGGGGGATTGAGGACACTGATGCTACCGGGCACCAGTCGTTAAAGGGGAGACTGATCAGCTTCAGGTGATCTTTTGCTTTGAGTGGCCGTCGCCGGCGCTCGGTTTTCTAACTCGATGCTTATGAACCCAAGGGGAAAGATGACACGCCGTGAAACACTACAAGGAAAACATAAATCTCATGAGGTCGAGGAGATGGTACAAAGGTCGCAAAACTTGGGAGGAGGGGACCGCGGCGGCGGACGGGCGGTTACGGGACGTTATGTATGCACTATAGCTCAACTTTGGAGTCTGAGACAAGCGATGGGGGCAGCCATGAGCGGTCGCGGAGGGGGATGGGGACAAGAATAGACTTGAGGTGAGTGTGCGGCCAGCACTTAAGGGCCCTTAGTCTCGAAGACCCAGTCCCCCAGACCCTAGTTCCCTGCCTCGTCCGGCGGGAACAGAGGAGACGAGAGGGAGAGGGTGGGAGGAGAACACCCAGGGTAGTGAGCAGGGGACAGCGGCTTCATCACACCGGCACGGCACGCAGCGAGAGCAACGGGAGCAGAACCAACACCAACATGAATTTCAACGTTGATATCATCATCGACCAGGTTACTTTGCGCTTGCCAAGTAATCAGCAGCGTTGGCGAAGAAGATATCACACGCAGTCCCATCAAGCCAGGATTTGTTCAGTCAGCGGAGACTGGAAGCGAGATGCCCCCATCGACGACGGCATGGTTAATGAAGACGACGGCGTAAAGAGGAGATTCAGAGGAGAACTCCCCGGGGGGGCGTGTATGAGGTAGCGTTGAACAGGCAGGACCACTTGGGCGTCTTGGAACTCGCGTGAAGAGATGCACGCCCAGTCACGTTGCTGGCCTCTGCCACAAAAGGATACGGGGGTCCAGATTCTGTTGGAGAGAGAAAAGCGTCGATGCTGGCTGGATGCTGAATGACGGTTGTGGGTGAAAGGAAGAGAGAGCCCTGGAGGTTTAGCAGATGCGCGTGGTGTCTTGGGCTGTATGTGGACATTGATTGGCTCAAGCTCCCGCACGTTGCGACCCTGACCCACGCGGGCTCAGGCTCTAGCATTGGTTAGAGGCCAGTTAGTGGCACACCCCGCCCAATATAGCGGCCTTAGCGGGCGTTTAAGCGCCGGGAGCTGCTACAGCCCGCAGGGGTCTCAAATGTTAGCGCGAGACTGAAATTCGCCACATCTGGTTTTGATGGCTTATTTACTCTATAATCAAGCTTTAAAATTAGAGAAAAAGAGTAGCTCCGATATCTTTAGCTTCTAATTAAGAATTATATCTAATTTTCTTGGTTTTCTTAGCTTTTATTGCTCTCTTTTTCTGGGATATAAAGTATAGTGGAGTGAGGTCTTGCGCTAACATTTGAGACCCCTGCGGGCTGTAGGACAACTTTGGATGTTGAAAGCCCGAGACTAGGTACCTCATGTGATAACTAAGAAAGTCGACGTTGGGTTGGCAAGAAAGTCTGATAAATTGGGTTGAAGTGATAGTGGTGATGGGTGCCTCTAGCAACCCTGGATATCTGATCCATCTCTTTTCCTTCTCACCACTTTCTGAATGGCTTTCCCTGGGTTATTCATTGCTTTCACCTCTCCACAAGACTCTACTACGTAACTTAGTATACTACGTAGGTCCTGGTTCAAGTCCCCTTGTCCCTGGTCTCGGGTGCTCGTGGCTCTCTGCAGTCTTCCTACTGCAACGACAGGGTCTAGGTATATCGTAGCTTCGACAAACGTACGGCGTGGAAGACAGGACCCATCATTTGTATGCAGATTAGAGACAGGATTTAAAAGAAAAAAACGCATACGGAGTACATATCGGGTTTCTCTTGAGCACTGTATGGGGTTTCCGTGTAATATGTTTGCTCTCGACTCAGACATTGTCGTGCGCCGGAGCATGATTTGTGGGCGACCTCGACCTCGATTGAAGTCTGGAAGAGTGTGGCTATTCCCCTGCGTGCCTGTCGTAACACGTAACGTTTGTAGTACACATCACTCTTGTGCATGGTGGAATATCCAAAGTTGACTAGCCATGTGATTTGGATGCCACAACGCGTGTGAATGTGGTGAACGGCCGTGGTCATTGTGCGACCGGGTAACTGAAAGTCTGTTTCCGTGGGTTCACTATTGCATCGCATCGCATCGCATCGCATCGCATCTTGTCTCAGCAACAGAGCTTCAACGGCCGTGAAGTCTCTCACCGTGTCCCGGGGGCTGGAAAGATGCACACTTGCTGCGCCGGCTCTTCGGTTGTGGGACCGGAAGCCGTTTCAACAGGAACTCTGTGTCAGCGTTGAGTCACTCGTGACATCCGAGACTTTCTCGACTTTGAGCTCCAGCTCTACCTAGCTCCAGCCCCGCCCCAGCCTCCGCCACGCCCTCTCTCCAAGTTCAACGTCAAGTGTTTTCAGTGTCCGGTCCGATCCTAAATCCGTGGGAAGCAAGGAATCCCAATCCCGGCCAGGTGTACGGATAGGCCATGTGCCGACACCGAAGACCAGATGAATCGTATGTTTCCTTGACCTTGGCCCCATCGTTTTAGCTTCTGCTCGTCTCGCCCTGCCCATCGACTCGGTGGTGTGCTCGCTCGCTAGAGCTTCGACAAGCGTCCCTGAAGCCGTCAAGGTGATGGCCCCCCACGACTTATGTGAGGCCCCTCAGAAGCTGCGAGCGTCCCTGTAAGAGTCCCTGTCGAATCCCTGCTCGGACCACCACCTTCCCCTCAATTCCGATTGCCTTTTCCGGCATTTCGTTCGTGGGAGGCCGTTGGAGACCAATCGTGGTGATATGTGCCACCTCTCGTATGAATTGAAAGCTGTTAAAGACGGGAGACGGACACGGGCGGACTAGTGGGACGGACCGGCTCTTCTCTTCTCCAATTGCTCTCTCTTTGTCCCTCTCTCACTCACTTTCAGATCCTCCCCATGAGCTCGCCTTCCGCAATGCTGCAGCGGCTAATAACGGCAGCGTTTGGTTGGGTCTGGCTACGTCTTCTTGATTCGCCTTGCTCATGCTTGGACTGGGCATTGCTGGCTCCAGCCTGGAATTTGCCCCGCGAATGGTGTTACCAGTATTGCTCATTTCTAGCGGTCAGTTCTCGACTCCCAGTAATTCGTCTCGTCCCTCGTGTGACCCAGGCGGCCGCGGCCAAGTGCGTTCACATGAGCAGCCCAACTGCAAATCGTAGCCCATATCAGAACTGTCCGTGGAGACACGGTGGTGGCAACTGGGGGAGATATCGCTCCTTGTCTAAACTCCTCAGCTCGCAATGGCACTAGGAAGTCGGCGAAATGCAGTAGGCCGCTGTGCATACAGAACTACACTAGACTAGGATCTCGAGCTTGTGGACTCTTGATCACACCAGGGTCTGATCAGTTAGCAAGCTAGCGAAGCAGCTCCGGCCTGTCACCTAAATCTGTGATAACGCATACCAGTGGGCATCGAGGGGTTGGCGAACGGCGCAGTCGTGCGAGGGTGAGGAGCCCTGGGCCATGGTTGGTTGAATTGAGGCCTCAAATTCCATGATTGCTAGATGGGCATATCCGAGATACGCTTCGCGAACAGGCCTCCTCTAATTGAGGCGCTGCATTGATGATCTGCTCCAGAAACCGATAGAGTAGTGATGTCCTCGTATACGAAATGCAGTGCTCGGACAGTGGCTGAAATGCAATGTGACACGACTTATCAAAGCACGGGAGATCTCGTTGCGGGGTCGAAGATTGAGAATCCCCGTATTGCATAATGCTGCATTTCAATGTTAGGCAAGACTGACTGCCATCAAACCTGCCTTGGATAAGGTAAGTACGTAGATGATGGCATCTCTAGGGTAACACAGTGGCTGCATATGATGTACATACAAGAGAAAGTGCAGCCCTTGTTCGTACAGTGCATGTGGGAACTGTGCTGAAATCAACCTCATCTGTATCTTCTTCTTCTTCTTCAA
Source organism: Fusarium staphyleae (assembly GCA_017140175.1). Lineage (NCBI taxonomy): Eukaryota > Fungi > Ascomycota > Sordariomycetes > Hypocreales > Nectriaceae > Fusarium > Fusarium staphyleae. The sequence continues at coordinate 6,617 of JADDON010000550.1, read as the reverse complement.
CATCTTTGACGAATCTCCCAATTTCTCTATAGGGTAAGTTACTCATATTGAGATTCGCAACCATTGTGCCCCGGTCCGCGGCATTATTCACAAAAACACACAAGCGCATGTCTTGGACCATTGGTCGTCAGTTCTCTATCTGGTTTCAGTCCTTACCTGGTCCTTGAACAGCTGCGAGCCAACAAGATCACAAAATGCCTCGCCTCGTGGATGAAATGATGACTCGAGTCAACATGCTATCAAGTTGTCTACGTAGGATTCAAAGCCATGATGAACAATTTGCTTAGGACCCAATAGCCTTTCGACTTCTCGTCTTTGGTCGCCGATTGGCCTGACATCCGTCAATCGCAATCCTGCTGGGGTATTCGATCCCGCCCTAGGCTCTTCTACTATGTAACGTTAGGACCCCTAGCCTTGTACTGGCGTTTTCACACAATCCCTGCAGAGAACCCTTGCTGATGCCCGGCATAGACTTTTTCCCTTCAGCTTCTCGCACGGGATGTGATGACTCCTAGTTAGTTAGGTCTGATCCCGGACCTACCTTGGAGAAAGAAACAATCGTGGAGCTGGCAGCAAGGCGAATGGCAGTAGCTTCTCACGCCGTCGCGGACTAATGCCTTGTTCCCGCCTCGCTTCGCATGCCCGTCCAGCCTCCCCAAGCCAATGCAAAGCATTCAACATCAGACCATGGGCCGTGGCAGCCAGATCGGTCTTCGCGGATCTTCACCGACTGTTCCGTCCACTCGAGATCACTAAAGGCGGCGGCGGCGCCGCCTCGTTCTTCTCTGTGACGACACACACTACGAAGCTGTCGTGGACTTGAGCAAGCAAGACATACTCTCCAGCCAAAGGCTCTAGAAGGAATAGCCATGTCTCAGACTCGGCCTCATGGTGTCTCAGCCTAACGTTTGCCCTAATGTTTTGCTGGATGATGGCGCAACAAGGAAACCCGACCACCAAAGGTGAGCAGGATTGCTAACACAAGCTGTCCACATGACACGGGTAGTTGCTTCCCGAGACTCGACGACAAGGCGGCCCATTTGCAGGTAGTAGGTGCTCGAGCATCAAACGGCCGAGGTATCCCGACTTGTCCGAGAATCTCCTCCTCGGTCAAACCACGACAGATAAGACAGCTTGATCGTCATTCTTGACCGGGATATGCGAGTATGGTACTCCGTACTGTAATTAGAGAGCACCTGTCACTTTTAAGCCCTCACTTTCCACATTCAATCCACTCCCCGGCCTCCCATCACAGTGCGCATCCATGATCCATGGCTGTGCCATCCTCGAGACCTCTTTGGCCACTAGCTCTCACCAATCCGCCCAGCCCTCTGACATTTACCGATTTCTCCACACTCTTCTCCCGGCCCTGTCGACCATCAACGGGTTTCAAAAACATATAGATCTCTCATATCCGCCAATGATTTGACCAAAGCCCACTGCGACACAATCTCACATGATGCCCGACTAATGCGACCTGCTCTCTCTGTGGGTGGTTAATTCACAGGCCGCATCCATCAATGAACTTCTGGAGCTTGGGTGCTTCAGAGGAGCGGAGCCATGTTTACGTACATAGCAGTAGCAAATTCTCCATGAAGAGGAAAACGGCAAAACATGGTTAGGAAAGACAGGCATTCTAGCCGCTCTGCCATGATAGATGGGCAAGGGACCTAGTCAGCTGTAGCCTTGATCTAGCTCGGAGACCCGTGCCATTTCGGCTTTCCGTGCAACCAAGGGCATGATAAGCGGACGAATATCCATCAGGTTGTTTGCCTCTCCTTTCAGCCTTTCCCTGCCGATCGTAACTTCATTGGCCGAGTTGTTGGTCAGCCTTGGACCCTGGATGGGCTTTTAGCCTTCCGTGAAGGTTTGGGCCGGCCCGCAGGCGAGGAGGGAGGATAAGCTCCATCTAGGACCCTTCAACGGCCGCACCCAAGCCCACGTACGTGGTGGTGTGTAACTAGGTTAAGCCAGACTGGATTCCCGTTAACTAACTTTACAAATCCAAGGCACCAAACTTAATTCAAGGTAAGGGATAATCAAGCCGGTTGCAAGGCCACCGTCCTTGAGAGAGGAAGATGGCTTGAAATCACATCACATCCCGACGTCCCTGCGCCACTCGAGGCTGGACCGTTCAAGACGTCGCAAAACGGAGGTTCCTTAGCTTACTGGCCGCAGCTGACCGTCAGTCGTGAGGCATGTAGCCATCCATTCCAGCACTGTGAGATGATGAGTCGTGTCATGATGGAGGGTGACCTTGGAGTGTGATCAGACTCTATCTGGCCGGACTGGTGGTGATAAAACTTCGACGGCCAGTCTAGGTGGCCTAGTTAGTTTGGGACGGCGGATTCATGAATTCAACGGCGCTGGATGGTGACGATAAAATAACCGTGGTTAGTTCCAAGTAGTCTTGGACAAAGCACGCCAGGATGAATCTTAGAGTGTCAAGACGGCAACGACACTACGGTCGGCTCGGGGCCGCAGATCAAACTCTGTCACCACAACATAATGCCCGCAGATCACCACACCGGACGATTATATTGCCCGTTTGAGTAAAACGGAAGCCTCGGCGATCGGAGCTTGCCAAGATCGGCCAGGAGATTGGAGCGGGCTGACGGAATGATGAATCTCCAGGCCAACATCAACTGGGGGTTTGGAGTGGGAGCTGAAGATGGGGGTCAACACTGCAAATCAGTAATTTCCATAATTAGTCCAGGCCTGATAAACGTCCAATGTTGCGATCAAGACCAAATTAGCCCAGAATCACCAGGGAATGTGAGCTAAATTAAAAATAGACATCAACATGAAGAATGGGATGTGATAAGATGTGATGGCACATGTTAGCGCTCGGGTGGTGATGTGCATACCCGGCCAAACATACCTAAGCGCCAGGCGGATGAGATGGCCGATTTAGCCCGGAGTCTGGCGCGAAGATAGGGGGGCTAAATGTCAAGCGTGCGAGAGACCAAGTTCCTTTTCGGCGACGGCGGAAACAACCCCGATGGCAGCAAGACAGCGCTCAACGGGCAACGGCAATTATTTTGGCCCGAGGGACAGGGATGACACGGGACGGGTAGAGAGAAGGAGGACGATGAACGACCGGAAGCCGATAGTCTCCTAACGTTAGTTAACTAGTCAGAGCGGGGGCAATGACTCGCATTGGTGGGGGAGCTATGGATGACTTGACTAGACCAGGCTCGGGAAATAGCATGGCATACAAAAAGCCATCGCGTTCGAGATGGATTACCCTGGCACGATATATGTTCTGTAGGTATGCAGGAGGCGGCCGACCTGAGATCATGGTTAAGGAGGGTATATTGAACTAGACCGTCACTACCATCTGCGTACGGATATATTGTCAACAGTAAGACACCATAATTAGCAGGTATTAAGGTGGTTTGCATGAATTAAAAGCCGGGGCAAAGGAGAACTGAAGAACGGCCGAGGACAGATAGGCTGATTACATAGTACTTTATTGGTAGGTGGCAGCGAGCAGTTTTACTTTCAATGGTCTGGTCTCCCATATCTGCGCCATACCGTCTATATCTGTAGTGGTGTAGGGGATTCTGAGATGGATGGGCGACTTTACCTGGAGTTGCAGGGGCGCTAAACTGACTTGGACGATCAAGTTGAGGGGGGATCTGACAGTTAGATGAACCGGAAGATCGACCGTAGCACACAGTCCTCCACAACAGGAACGAAGAGCAGCATTGAAGATCTGATCTTTGTATGATCCAACAGCAATGACATGATTAGGGGAGATCAAGAGACCTAACCAAGGACAAAGGCTTTGTCTTTCTTGACGCCACCTCTTTAGCAAGCTCCTAGACGCCCATCGTCACTCATGGCGCTTCCCCGCCCCGCCCGTCTCGTCTGCCAGGGGCCATCTCCCGTTGAGGTTTAGCGGGAAACGTGCTCTTTGTGACCAGCTGGCAAGCCAGGGAGCCCCTGAACGGCCCTAGAACAAGACCCCAGAGATAGTCATCTCCAGCTCCCTCATTGGCCATAGCTCCCATCGACCCCTGTCAAGCCACCTGCGGCTCGCGTTGAAGAAACGGGCCAATCTTGATCTCCTGCCGGGGCTTGCAATCAAGCGCCCCAGAGCGCACTAACACCGTCTGGGATAAGCTCTGTCACCTCATCCCTGCCTTGCGGCAGGCGCTACGCATCGGTTGGTCCCGCGTCCCTGCCCGCTGCTGCACGAGCCAACGTTTCGTCACACTTCCTCTGTCGAATCACGGGCCAGAAGCGGCGTTTTTCACAACGACACTACATGCTCGGGGCCCGTCCAGCAGACCGACCTTTGCGCGCGAAGAGACAAGCAGTATGCACCAGGTGTGAGAACCCTACCGCCACGGCCTTTCCGACTCTTGGACGGAGATAGTACATCGCATCCCGCTGCGGTTCACAGCAGGATGCCGCGTACCGCATCACTCAGGCTTGGGCACCTTTGCTAAGGTATCCGTTAAGCTAGGTACCGCTGTGGAGAAGTACCCGGCTTCCAGACGTCCCTTCACGCATCATCTTTGCCTGCGTTCAGAGGTCGAGCTTGCGACTGCCCGTCAAACTAGAGATACCGCATTACGACACTAAGAGATACTGTAGTATCGTCAATCTATCTTTGCGGCTATGGGGCGCTTCACAAACTGGCTCAATGCTCGTGACCTCGAGGAAACGGAATATCCTACCTGGGTCTAGCATTCAATGTCCGCCCCGCTCTCCGAAAGACGTCACCGTCTGCACCCGCGACCCCGGTCCTCCACGCATGTACAGTATCACTGACCATTACCGCATTCTCCCTCAGGCCTTTCTGAATGGCAGCCTTGGTGTTGTGGAATTTGATACGCTCATGCTAGGGCTTTCTCGAGTCGGCTGCGGGCAGCCATCTGCATCTCTGCCAACCATGGGGACCATCTTGCCCACCAATCTGAGGCCAGACCGCCTCTCTCGACCTTACCATTCGCCGGACTTGTCTGCGTCCTTGACAGGGCCCTCGAATTGACAATCTTTTGTTTCTTGTTCGTTGTGTCCTGGACCTCACCAACCGCAATTCTTCCGAGTACGTTCTAGGCGGTCGTGGATCTCGGTTCAGTTCTAGGGCATGAAGCGTGAACTGTGACTCGCAAACAGTGAATTGCTCATATGATTTACGGCTGCACTAGCCACGACGGTTTAATGAGTGCATTTCGCCGCTGGTCGAATAGACTTTTCCGGCTGGCACAGTACTTGCTCTAACTGTCCGGCATGGGACGACCTTGCGATGGGCCATGATACAGGATGGAAGCTAGCGGTCTGGTCCCGATCAACACCCTTGTGTGACCTTTTCGTCCTTCCCCCTTCCGATGGACCTCCGCATGCTGCAGGTGCAGTAGCCAGTCGAGTTCTTCTATCGATAGCAAGGTGGGTGCTACTGCCGCATGATCCAACGCGGATGGTTCAGAGTCTTCTAAACCTGTGCTAACCATAGCATCCAGATACAAATCTGGTGCTGCGAACTCTCGCTTACCATAGCTGCTAGCTATTACGGGTATCCTGGCCTTGGAAACCAACCTGATATCATGGCAAGGTACAAAACCGGATGGATAACTGCCTTACAGATAGTTCGGCCGGGGGGGAGAAATGGAGGGCCTCAATCACAGCCAAAGCTCGCCGCCTCGCATATCCTTCCGCGAGGAACTAGATCCAGAAAGGATCCATCACCCCTCTCCTGGAGCTCTCCATGCAAGCAGAGTGGCTGCTTGTTTGGTATCCCCACGGACAGATGGGCACACCATGCGCGACTTTCCTCTTTGGACCACCCCCCCCTGCTGGTGCTCTCCAATTCTTTGCGCACATCTATTCCAGGAGTGGAGATGCGATGGGCACTTGTTGTTGCAGAGAGACCATGTTTGCCAGCCCATCCTCATTGGCTTCTCTAAGCGCAGTCGCTGCCTCTGGTGTCATGACATACTTGGGCCTGCATGATGCAAAAATAGAACACGCTCGATGGGAAGCCATCATCGAACCGCTCATGATGGGCCGCGAGAGAAGCGGCCAAAATATAAGGATTTGGCCCTCCAGCAGCCGCCGAGATATTTTGCCCTTCTTCTTCCTCGTTGTGTTCAAGGCGAGAAGTCCCAAGTGTCGCCAAAGGTTTCTCCTTCTCTTCAGTCCCCCTTCTCTTAACCGCCCTCCTCCAACCCTCCCACTTCCCGAACTCTTTTACGTTATTCAGTGAAAGGCAAGCTGGACTTGCTTGGAACCAGTCATTCATTGTGCAATTTCCAGAAAATATCCGAAACAGACGAACGAACGAACGACGAATCGTGGTTGATACGACGGCCTGGCTGCCACTTAGACACGACTATACACAATTCGCTCAGAGATCTTATTGATCCTGCTCGAAACAATAACGCTAATTTAATTTGACTTGTTTGATCCGAGGATTCGACCCCGACTCGACTGACAGCTTGTTCTGGGACTCCACTGGTACAGTCTCTCAACGCCCAACCTCTTGGCCTTGGTCTTTTGCTCCAGACCTGGACCCCAGCCCAGCCCTCAAGACATTTGCTCCATCCGTTGATCGGCTCCACACTATTCACAGTGTGCTGTTGCAATCTCTACACACGGCCTCACAC
>JADDON010000549.1:0-36503 GCA_017140175.1 Fusarium staphyleae | reverse complement strand
GGAAAAGTACAGAGTAGTAACCAAGGGAACGGGAAGTACTCAACTTTACAGAGAAAATCAAGCATCAACCGGTTCTTCCGCGCAGAATCTTTTATTCGTGTCTCTCTCGCCTGTGGCCAACAAAACAGCGATGCGCCGAGATTAAGTGTTTATAGCCCTTCCCCCCTTTCTTTCGGCGCGTCGTCTATCCCGGAACCACGGGGCGGGATGGGAGGGGGTGTCATGGAGGTAATTGTACAAGGGAGGGAAGGGGGTGGTTTTTTATAATTGGGAACAGGGCGTTTAGTTGGCGTCGGGCTGGTGGAGGATGTACTCGACGGCCTGGCCGACTGTGGAGGGGTTAGTTGATGCTCGTACAGAGTGGGAAGGGGTTGCGTACCGGAGTGGATGGAGTCGGCGTCCTTGTCGGGGATCTCGATGCTGAACTCCTCCTCGATGGCCATGACGACCTCGACGGTGTCGAGGGAGTCGAGGCCGAGGTCGTTGGCGAAGTGAGCGGCGGGCTTGATCTGGTTTGTGTTAGGGAGTGTCTTGAGGGTGAGCAGCTAGCATTGGAGACGCACGTTGGTGACATCGTTGACCTGTAAAATGTTAGCTTCTATATATCCAGTATATGACGAGGTCCGAGGATCGGCGTTGGAGAACAACAACAGCATTGACAGAAGCCTCAACACCATCCTTGCAGTGAAGAGAACAGGCCCTATCAACCTCTCCATCCGAATTGGACCTCGGAACCCCAAAACAACTCACCTTGTCAAAGCCCTGTAGCAAGCTCATGATGCGGCCCTCAACCTCCTCCTTGTTGAGCGCGCCGCCGGCGCTGTAAAACCGCACGGCCTGGAAGCTCTGGATCTTGGGGACGACGACGGCGGCGCGAGGGGCGGCGACGGCGAGTCTTTGCATGGCGGGTCGGGCGGCGACGCGGGTGGCCTGGGAGGCGGAGCGGAGGACGGCGGCGCGGAACATTTTGGGCTTAGTTGGTACGAGAGAGAGGTTGAGGTTAAGATTCAATTGGGCGCGGGGGCGGACGTTGACGTTGGGGTTGATGAGGTTTTGACAAAAGTGGTGATGATAAATTTCTCGTTGCTGGCTTGCAACGGAGAGTCGGAAGCTAGACTGATCACGTGAAGCTCGGTGCCGTGGGCTTTCGGGGGGGATTCCGGTGGGTGGAATACGTCAGCGGGAGCGGGGGTTTGATTGGAGGGATTGGCCGAGGGTAGTCGGAATGCATTGGTTTGGTCTGGGAGGATAACATAGATTAGAGCAATAATTCATATGATATATTGACATTTAGAAGTTGTATGAATATACTTACTTGACCTACTTTGAATTCTCAACTGAGTTGTTATTATAGTAAGTTGGTTGATAGCAGACGTCAGCATAATCGACTTTGTCCTCATTGGTTCACTTTATTAATGATGGATCTGGGGAGCTCATCCTACCTCCAGCTTTTAACTAAGTCAATATTGAATAATACATAACAACATATTAATTTCAAGCTAGGTATATCTGAGTATTACTAACTCTGTGAAGCAACTATCCAAGAACAGAGCCAATGGTAATTTACGAATTGACGCCAGGCGTTACAGATGAACTAGGTGTCTTGCATCTCCCCATCGAGTTACCCTAAACAACTCGATACACCCAGATCTAGACCTTACGAGCAGCAAGATCTCCCGTATCGTTGAACAGCTGATGCAGATCATACTCGTCGCAGCCGCCAAGCTCAACAAACGTCCCCCCTCTCCGTGACATGCCTCTCCCGTTGTCCAACGTCGTTCTAACCGCATCATCGTCATACCCCGAGCCCTCCAATCACGACCCCCCGGCGCCTGGAAGCTAAAAGTCTCGGCACTCTGCCCCCCTAGCTTATCTGTCTACTCACCTACCAGATCAGGCCGTGCCCGCTTCTTGGATTTGGATGATACTCGCGGGGGAATATGCTGTGGTCAGGGATCATGCTGGTGTCGGTGTCTGAGATACTTTAGGAAGGAGATGGCATGGAGTGGAAATGATGCTGTGTGTGCTTGTGGCTGTGAGTCCTTCCCATGCAGCCTTCCTTGTCCTTCAATGCCTCGTGTTGCAGTCCAAGAAGTATAAGACGGGGGGGCATTCTCCCTCGAATGCCGATATCTCTATCCTCAGCTTCTTCTCTACCAGCCTTCTATCGCCATCATGAGACTCCATCTCCTTACATTTGCCCTCTCCGCCTCGGCATGTCTCCTCCCCTCGGACATAACCCCCCGGAACAAGCGTCGTGATAACCACTACGTCGCCCGCCAAGTCCGTCCGGAGCCAGATTTCCCCATTGGCACGGGCGACCGCTTCGAGAACGGCACCATCGCTCCAAAGGGCCTGTCGACCCTCAACCGCGATCTCAAGTCCATCCTCACACCAGCTGAAGTCTCGTCTGCACTCCAAGGCCTCGCGGAGGCTTTTGAGCATGATGTCGAGTTGATCCGTCCGCCCTTCAAGACCTACGAGGGCGCCCAGATCCTCGGCGCGAGCGTGGGCAAGAAGCCCAAGCTGTTCGTCATCAGCGGTGCCCACGCCCGCGAGCGAGGCGGCCCGGACAACGTCGTCTACTTCCTCTCCGACCTGCTGCACGCCCGCAAGGCGAAGAAGGGCCTCAAGTACGGCAAGACGAGCTACTCGGCCGCGCAGGTCCGCAAGGTCCTCGACGCCGGCATCGTCATCCTCCCGCTCATCAACCCGGACGGCGTCAAGCATGACCAGGCCACGGATACGTGCTGGCGCAAGAACCGCAACCCGGCCAGCGCAACGGGTGAGGATGACATTGGCATCGACATTAACAGGAACTACGACTTCCTCTGGGACTACCAGACGGCCTTCAGCACTGATGCCGACCTCTGGGCCGTTGCGTCCGAGGACCCGGCAAGCGAGGTCTTTCACGGCACGGAGCCGGCGTCGGAGCCCGAGACAAAGAGTGTCGTGTGGACCATGGATGAGTATGAAGACCTGAGCTGGTTTGTCGACGTGCACTCCTTCGGCGGCAGCGTACTGTACGCCTGGGGCGATGACAACGCGCAGACAAAGAAGCCGGGGCAGAGCTTCGCCAATGAAAAGTACGACGGTCGTCGGGGCGTCACGGGTGACGACGAGCCCCCCAAGACGGCCTACAAGGAGTACCTCAAGAGCCAGGACCTGGCCGGCCAGAAGACGCTCGCCAACCGCATGAAGGCCGCCATGGAGCGTGCCGGCGAGACCCTGTACGAGGTGATGGAATCGGTCGGCCTGTACCCGACCTCTGGCGGCAGCACCGACTACGCGCTGGGGCGGTACTACGGCGACACGTGCGGCGCGAGCAAGCTGCAGGGCTTCACCATCGAGTTTGGTGAGGAGAGCGGCTCCGAGGCGTGTCCGTTCTATCCCAGCGGCGAGCAGTACCACTCGTGGATGAGGCAGGTTGCGTCGGGGCTCATGGAGGTTGCTCTCAGGGCGGCGGATACCAAGACTGAGAAGAAGAAGTGCTAGATACAATGGCGTTTAGTGGTGGCGATTGATGATGTCGACGATGTTGATGATGATGATGATACTGATGTGGTAAAAGAGCCTCAAGACTAGGTCAGTTGGCTGTATGTACTCAATAATTGAAGATGAAAAACTCACCCGTTCGTAATCTAACAATGACCTCGCCTGCCAACATTCAATACACATCTCAAACAAATACACATCTCAAACATCGCCCTCACCAACAACTGCCATGACAACCGCACTGAGTGACAAAGGGGCATTTTCTGGAGTTCTAGATTATATACACGTCTCTTCCTCCACCACCAGCCTCATCTCCCTGCTTCAGAAACGCTGCCCACCTCCTGCCACTGAAAAAAAAAGAAGGGTGTTTCTACAACGTGAATGACGTGCAACGTGGCAAAACAAAATGAACAAATGTAGGTCTCCCTTTTCGCAATGGATTTTGTGTGTATCTTGGTTCAATGATTCATCGGTATGGCGCATCGGCGCGGATGGCGGCTGCGAGCTCAGGCTCCCACTTGTCTCCGTTGGAGAGGAGTTTCTCTGTTGGCTATTGTTAGCCCGTCTGTCTTTGTATACCGTAACGTCCGAGCAGGGCCGGCGGGAAACGTCAACTGGTCACTCACCCTTGTTGTACAGCAGCTCTTCTCGGGTCTCGGTGGCGTACTCGGCGTTGGGGCTCTCGACGATGGCGTCGACGGGGCACGACTCCTGGCAGAAGCCGCAGTAGATGCACTTGGTCATGTCGATGTCGTACTTGGTCGTCCGGCGGGAGCCGTCGGCTCGCTCCTCGGCCTCGATGGTGATGGCCTGGGCGGGGCAGATCTACCGTCCGTCAGTAACTTGGCCAGGATGACGCTGTATGATAGGAACATACAGCCTCGCAGAGCTTGCAAGCGATGCAACGCTCTTCGCCAGAGGGGTATCGTCGGAGGGCGTGCTCGCCACGGAATCGGGGGGAGATGGGGCCCTGTTGCGGGTCAGTTCAAGTTTCGGGCCTGGCGGATCTGTCCGAGGTCTGGCGTACCTTTTCGAAGGGGTAGTAGATGGTGTATCTGTCTCATCATCAGTACCTGCCACTCGTCTCTGCGGGTCTCATGTAGCCAAAACATACGGTGGTCGGAAGAACTGCTCGAGCAGCACGTACATCCCCCTCGCCATCTCCGTCATGAGGAAAAACTTGCCCATGCGGTCCAGGGTGCTGTCCTGATCCCACTTCCACTCGATACGCCTGCTCGTCCGGAAGTTGGCGGGGGGAGGTCCGTTGGGCGTCGCGTAGCCTCGCTGCTGGACCATGAGCGCCCTCGCGGCCACGAGGGAGCTCGACGCCGTGAGCTGGCGCCGTGCGAGCATGGCAGTCGTCGCCGAGGCCTTCAGTGCCGGGGCCATTGTGATGTCGTCGAGGAGCGAGAGCGGGTTTCGGCGAGGTCAATTGACGCTGCGAAGTCGATTGGGAGGCTGCGGGACGTCGTGAGGGCGGGAGGCGAGGATTTGACGTGATGGATGTGTTCGGCTCGGGAAAGTTGCTCAGCGGGATTACAATGCTGGGCAGATGATTGGTGGTGATGGCGCTCGTGACTTGGCACGTGACTATCGTCAATGTGATATCAACCAGTATCGTCATCACTGTTAGCCGTTACTCATCAAGCCAATTTGCTTCAATTGAGGCATCAGATCGATTAATCATTAAGCATTTTAAAAGTGCCTTTCATTATATCCATGTTCACTAGGTATCTATCGTTACGTCGTGTCGATTCGTGTGGCTCAGCAGCTCTATCAAGTCCAACATATGCTAGATAACGTTAGATATTCCACGAAATCATCCAAACTCCACGCAAATCCTTCAAATCAGCCCAATGCCTTCTAGTCGCACTCAAATTCCAGAGATACATATCAAAAGCTCTTCTCCCAGGCCTGCCACCAGAGGCCAATGTTTGCCGACACGATTAGATCGAGCATCTTCAATCCGTCGGGGTAAATAATTAGCTTGCCTAGCTTGGCTCTCTTCCCACGGTTACCACCGCCCGCCTTCTCTTTGCCCAGGTTGATGTCGAATGGCGAAACCATGCCGTCCTCGTCGTAAGGGTCGCTGGGACCGTCTCGGCCCAGAAGCTTGTTGAAATGCCCTTGGATCTGGCTCTTAACCTCTTCACGCCCCTCGGGAGACTTGAAGAGCTCCGAGGTGGGTAAATTGAACCGAAGCTCGCTAACAGGCATGGCGCCACCCTGAGACTGGCCTGGAACTCCTTGATCTGACAGCGCGTTGAATGCTGGCCTCTCTTCGTGCAAGATGTGGTAGCACCTGAGACTTCGTCCAGCAGACCCAGTCCGGAACTCGCATCTGCCGTTCCAGGGGCTCGTAAAGATGTATCCCCGAGGCTTCAGACCTGGGCCAGGCTGCATAGAGATTTGCGGCTCGACTGGAGACCCTGTCGACCCGACAGACTCCACCGATGCAACACTTTCCTGCCGTTTGTGGCCACTTCCACGTCCGATGCCATCTTGATCCCCACGATTGAGCTTCTCGCGCCAGTTGAACGCCCAGCCTTTCGCATAGCCCATCGCGACCTGTCGCTGAAGAACAACACCTCCGTCTTTTGGCTGGGTCGTATCTGCGCCCGGTCCAGCGTCGAAACTCCTCCTCGCCGGCATACCGCGGAACTTGCCATACCCTAGAGTCTCGATCTGGACATTGATGGGAGGGTTTCCGGTAGTGGGTGGTTGCGCAACGGGTGGTACTGGAGTGAAAATTGGGATCTCGTCGTCCTGGTCTAGTTGTGATGCTTCGGACTGATAGGATGAGACATGTCCCACGTTCCACTGGTTCCCTGTGCTAGGGTCACGTCGGATCAAAGCTAGGCTAAATGGTTTCATGCCATCGGCGCTCTCTCTAGGGGAAGGAGAACGACTGGGCTTGTTTCTCCTCTCAGGTAGTGGCGGTGCAGTCTCTGCCACTCCATCAAAGCCAGTGGCCCGATACTGCTCAGGCGCAGGAGGAAGAGGTTTGTCGTTCTGGGAACCGGTCGTAGGGCTAGAAAGTGGTCGAGGTCCGAGGGGCTTTCGAGAGACGGGGGTTTGTATAGAGGGAGTCAGTTGAGATGGATAGTTCGAGGTCGGTTCGTTCAGCCCATCTTGGCCAGGCCAAGCATGCGTTCGAGCAGGATCGAGACTCGAGTTAACGGAGAGGCCGCGCCTTCGTGTAGGATCATGGTTCTCGTTGCCGAAAGTAGGAACGGGTAGATGCTCGCGGGTCGTAGGTGTCATGGGCCTGGCTGACCCAGGCAAAGGTTTCCGGCGAATATTTCGTATGGAAGAGTCGTCGCTTGAATATCGAGGGTCGTCATCTCGTAGAGGCTGGGGGCCGGCTAACCCTAAGGAGGGTGCTTCGAGGTGGACATAGTAGAGGCAGTTGGCGACGTCTTCGCCAGTGACGTTTTTCAGCTGAGGCTTGTAAGGGGAGAGAATGACATCTAGCGAAAGAGGAGGTTAGTTTCAGGGTCCTGGACTGGAATGGTGGGTGGGGTCCAAGATAGGAAGTGGAATGCTTACCTCGAGTGCCGGGGACTCGGGAAATGTAGAGCGTCAAGGGATCTTGTCTTTCCTGAGCGGGATTGATGGGATATTGAGGCGGGTTGCCTGCGAGGTTATTCAGGACAGTGAGGGAGCGAGCTTCCATGCTTGAGCACAAGTTGGAGGCAGTGAGGATCGACGGGGGGATAATTAGAGGACGGAGGTGGAGAGTACGGAGTAACGTTAGGTATGTATTAGGTTCGATGGGGAGAGGTGACTCGAGAGAGATGAACGGGTTATATCCAACCGCCTCCGACTTGTTTGTGGATTGCTCAAAATAGATTTTTAAGTGAAATTGTCAGAGAGTGCCGACAAGACAAAGAAACAAACAAGGTCGAGTTGGAATGAGATCTCTTTGATTAGTAGGCAAGGTAGGTAGGTAGGTAGGTAGGTGCTTTTTTAGGCTGTGGGCGATTGATATGTATCCAGCTATAAGCGAGTGTCGACAACTAGCGACGTGGCAGAAGATCTTGGCAAATGGAGAAAAGAAGTGACGGACAGCAGCCTTGCATCATGAACAGTCAGGCACGTATAATAATTAGCATGGAAGATCATATGGCTCTCGGGCAACCGTTGAAGAGAACAGCGCGAGAGGGCGAAAACTCAACGTCAGCTTGCGGGGGCTGTGCCTTGACGCCCATTTTCATCTCGGCAGGGGTTTAAAGTTATTCTGAGGCTGGGCAGTAATAGGTAGCTTTGGCGCTCTTTTCTTAGCATTGTATTCTTCTTGTTTTCTTTATGCGCTGATGATATCACAAAGTGGCTTCTTCTTCTTCTTCTTCTTTTGTTTGTTAGCGAGTGGCACTCATTGTTTCACTGGTTTCCGCCTTGTGTTTCAGCTCTTTGTCGAGGCCGCTCTCGGAGCATAATACCTTAGTTAAGGTAGTTATCATGCAAGCCTACTGAGGCGGGCTGTGGAGAACGCGTCGGCACGCGTACTGCCGACGTCACTTGGCGGATACAGGGGTCTTTGAACTCTCGGAACCGAGGCTTTGTGGCGGTGTCGCACTGTAAGCGCCCCCCTGAACCTGGTGGTCATAGTGGCTGAAATACAGTATATATCATGTTCGCACGGTCCGGATATCCGTCTGCTCTCGTCACTCTCACGATTCTCCAGGCATTCCCCTTCCAATATCTATTCTAAGAGAACCCCGGACTCTAAATTCGACCTTGTTTGTTGTCGTCCGTGCAACAAGGGTCTCATTTACGTATTCAAGACCGGATCGCACCGACAAACCTTTCGTACTGGGCTGGGTTACTTTTCCACCTATTCGCTCGACTACATACTCCGTACCGAGTACAATTATCGTGAGTCCTGCGCCAGAACCATGACGTATTTGTTGAAATGCATGAACGCCATGAACGCCAAGAGAGCCAAGAGACTGGCACTGAGCTTTTCACTCTGCTCAACCTAATAATTTGGGACTATCGTGGCTACGCGGTGATGAGTTGTCCAAAGCTATCATGATCCTTACATGCCCAATGGAAGGCGGTGTTTTCCATATCGACAGGGATTCATCATCACCGTGGCTTCACTAGACGGACTCGTCACTTTTGATCACGGGTGAAGTTTACAAAAGCCGGACCAAATGCCGAATCGCGTGGCATTTCCTTTATACAGATAGGATTGTCGCAATCTCTCACTAGTTAGAGGCTTGGTTCATCACTCCACACGGACTTATATGGCCGGACACATAGTAGGACTAGCCGATTCTGAGAGACATGCCTACCACGCCTGCACTCCGTCTTGACCAACAACCTTTCCAGTATCAGCGTCCTTCTCACCCTCGATGACCTTCTTGATCAGCTCTGCGCCGGTCGAGGGGTCTCCCGCACCAGCCTTCTTCAGCACCTCTGGCATGCCGCCCAACCCCGTAGCCAGGAACCCAGGACTGATGCACCAGACCCTCACACCGTCGGGCTTGAGCAGATGATGCCAGGCGACCATTACCATGTTCAGCGCCACCTTACTGGAACGGTAAGCTGCTTGGATTGGCACGTTCTTGGGCCATCCGGGGCTGATGTCGCCCGGGAGCTTGGGCATCAGCGTCCCCGAAGCGACATCGAGCGACGACAGACCCGAGGTGAGGAAGATGATGCGCGGAGACGGGGCGGCGAGCAGGAGGGGGACAAAAGTAGCTGTTATGACCTGGGTGCCCGACACGTTGACGTCGTAAGTCTTGTTGAAGAGGTCGCGGAAGTTGGCAGCATCTCCGCCGAAAAAACGGTCAAAGCTGGCGCCTACAATTATAAGTGAATGCTTTCTCTTGCGGACTGAGGCACACTTACCCGCATTGTTCACGAGAACGTCAAGCTTGCCATACGTGGACTTGACGTGCTCAAACGTCTTATTGATGGACTCATCGTTGGTGATGTCGACCTGGATGGGCTCGACAGTGCTCTTGGTGTCTGAATACTCCTCCTTGAGCTCTGCAATGGCCTTGTCGGCGTTGGCAGGCGTGCGGCTTCCAAGGAGAACGTGGTAAGCTTTGCCAGAGCGGAACAGTGCCTTGACTGTTTCCAAGCCAATGCCTGTGTTGGCGCCTGTGATGAGGACGAGTTCTCGGTCTGTCATTGTGAAATACTTGATGCTGCTTTCAAGTTGATGGGTGAGTGGTACTGTGATTGATGGATTAGCTAGAGGGAAGTAAGGCGTGGCTCAAAGCCTTATATATTACTCTGACGTCTGACTACGTATGGAACAAAACAATGGCACGATACGGAGCTAACCTTGCATTTAACCCACGCAACCCCTCTATGGGCACGGGGTAAATTGCCCAACGAAGCGTAGGGCTGACCGGATTTAACAGTCCATCAGCGCGAAGTTCACACTTCGCGCTGGATTTTAATACTGACGTTATCGCCCAGAGTCACGTCCGGGTCCGGAGAATACCAGCTACCGGGATATATAGCCCAAGGCCCTGCTGGGCGAAGAGCGTCCTGGAAGCCGGCGGAGGCATCGGCGTCGCTCTTACTTTCGGATGGCCGAGTGGATCTCGCGCCCGGAGATAAACCTGGCGCCAAGCTCCGGAGTCGGGTCGGCGGCCAGAGAGTGTTCCGGATCCGAGAAGACGAAGGTAGCCGCTGCACAGAATCTGGGGATTCGCGTTGACTTTTCTCTTCCCACAAACCTGTCGAGACTGCTATCTTGTGGTGCTTTGACCTAAGCTAGAAGCTGGCTGCGCACTGGACTTTTCTCTGATTGCTCTGCTCGCCATTCAAGCTCAACCCGGAATAGCATGCCGAGCCATCCAGGTCGGAAGGTAGATCCGATGTTTCTATGAACCGCTCCAATGGTAACCTTTACTTCACATCGAAGATCGACTGGATAACTCATGATAATGGTTGCCTTTCATGTGAGTCGAACGGCGAGCTTATGCCCCGCATCGGCCAGACTCAGTTGGAGGATTACTATGTAATTACCCCGCTGATCTCGCATTGCATCACCTATAACTTGAGCTTCCTATCCAGCTTCCATTGACAACTTCTCCCTGACCTATACACGTCAATACCGTCACGATGTCTCTCAAGAAAGTCCTGCTCGTCGGCGGAAATGGAAGCCTCGGCACTGTTCTTCTCGACAGCCTCGTCTCGTCCAACTCGTTCGACGTGACCGTCTGCAAGCGCGCATCCTCATCGTCGCAGCCCGCGCACGCAAACATCGTCACCATCCCCGATGACATGTCCGTTGACGGCCTCGTCCCTGTGCTCAAGGGCCAGGACGTCGTCATCGCCTCGTTCCCCCTCAAGGACGTGACGCAGCACACGAGACTCGCCGAGGCCGCGTCAAAGGCCGGCGTGAAGCGCTTCGTCCCCGCCGACTTTGGGAGCTGCGACGCGCAGAGCGAAGAGGCCAAGAAGCTGCTGCGGCTGTACCGCGACAAGGACCACGTGAGGGAGAAGTGCGTGGAGCTCGCGGGACAGAACTCGGACTTTTCGTGGACGGCGCTCGTGAACGGACACTTCTTTGACTATGGTATTCGCGATGGTCTGCTGCACACCGACCTCAAGACCAACACGGCGACGATCCTCGACAAGGGCGACGTGCCCGCCTCGGCGTCCACGCTGCGCCGCGTCGCTGAAGCCCTCGTGGCGGCGCTGCAGCGGCCCGACGTCAGCAGGAACCGCGTGCTCTACGTGCAGAGCTTCTGCAAGACGCAGCTCGAGGTGGTGGCGGCGCTGGAGAAGGCGACGGGCGTCGAGTGGACCAAGGAGCACGTCGACTCCAAGGCGTTTGTGGAGCGCGAGGTGAACAAGTACGCCGTCGACCAGAGCCACCACGCCATGGAGGAGATTGTGTTTGTGCTGGGCGCGCTGGAAGCGGATTGGCGCAAGAAGGATGGCTTTGCCATGAAGGATCTTGGTTTGGAGGATGAGGATATTGACAAGGTCGTCCAGGAGATTGTGGATGGGTGGAAAAAAGAGCAGAAGTAGGTATAGAGAAAACATAGATGATTGATGTAGACTCGTGTAAGAGCATCAAGCATATCTCAAGCCTCGTGTCTCGAGACTATCCTCACCTTGGACCTCCCAGCCCTTGTTTTGAGCTCCTCAAGATCAGTCTTGACCCCATGAGAATCCTGATACTCCCCCTCTCAGCTTGGCGATCGACTTACACGATGGATGTGCACCAATTAAACTGCGGTCTAAGTCGCCATATGCAGGTTGATACTCGGGCTCTATTGTAGTTAATCATGAGCATAGAGGCATGTCTACTTCATGTATGATATAGTATTAAATAAATTAGAAATGAGAAACTACAGTACTTGATGATCTATTGTTGGTCCTTGCAGTGTTCTCCAACCCCCTATCGACAGACTCAACCTTGTCTGCCCCAAATGATCGCCGCAGGGTTTACACCGCATCTTGCACCACCTTTTACATCATCGTCCTCGTATCCAAGGGCATTCCTCGATGCGGCCAGATGATCGTCAGGGTCCCACGCAAATCACCGGGTCATCATTCAGCCCCTACCAATCTCTGCCGTTTCGCATTGCGCGGCTTACATCACCCTACGTAGTCTTCATTCTTTTCTCAGCGCCTCTTCTGTGATGGCTCGTCTGGGCATCGCCTCGTATGTAAAGAGACCTTGGCGTCCTCGTATCTCGTGCATGTTGGAGACTTGCTTCAAGCCTTCTGATCATTTCTGGTCTTTTGTTGCGTTTGGCGAGGGGGGGTTCTCTTCTGTCGCACGTGGTCTGTGGGAGATGTCATCTTTCGGGTTGTACAGAATACAGGTATGGGTATATATAGATGTTGCTGCCCTCTGGAGATGGGCAGAGGATAGGCATTGCGCTGTGGAACAAACATACATCTTCTAGATATTCACATACTCACACTTCTCTCATCTGATACTCTTCATCTACTGCGTCGACAACCATCACCATGTGGTCGCAACTCTCTATCTTCGTGACGCTGCTCACCATGTAAGACCTCCTCCCTCAAACCATACACTCAATCTAACATATCTACAGGACTGCTCCATCTCTCGCAGGCAGAAGGAAGAGCACCATGCCCTGCCCAACCGTCACCTCCACAGCCAAGGTCTGCTCGACCTGTGTCACGCTGGAATGCATCACCTTTTCAACAATCTCCAACCCCAAGTCCTGCCCGCCCAAGGTCCCAACCGTCACCAAGTCGTTCCCCTGCTCCGAGAGCGCGTGTCCCAGCGGCTGCTCGACCGCCTACGCTTTCCCATCCACCTACGGTGTGCCGCGTCCGACCATCACCAAGAAGCCCGCGTGTCCGACCGTCACGTCGGTTGAGGGCCGCTGCTCCACGTGCATGATGCCCATGTGCATGGCCATATCGACTATAAGTTCCGTCTGTGGGTGTCCTGAGAAGGCGGCTACGGTCACGACGAGCTTTGCCTGCGATGGGAAATGTCCTGGAGGGTGTGCGGGGACTGAGTATGTGTATGCTACTGCCACGCCGACTTGCAAGGGTTATCCCACAGCTGCGTAAAGGGGTGATATGCTGGTCAGATTTTACTGTCTTCGAGGTGGTTGGTTGAAAGGATGGACTGAAGAGGGCCTCCCTGATATAGGGGAATGGAAGGTTGGGGGCATTACGGAGGCATGGACGAATGTTTTGCATCGTCTCAAGGGCGATGAGACAATCTTTTTATTCAGAGTATATAGTTATCAGTGCAATTGAAGAAGCAAAAATGTCCCTATGCATACTAATGTTAGTTGCTCTTAATGCCCATCGTTGTAGACGATAAAGACTATGTTGATGCTGAGAACCAGTCGCGTCTTACCAGAACATATTGGTCGTCAACCTCATTCTGACGATAGAGCCACATCTTTCGATGAATTAATGGTAAATTACCCCCTTTCCCAGCCGTGTATAAGCAATGAACATTCCAGTTGGAGCCCCAGGCGTACTATTGCACCAGCCCCAATCGATGAACCACTATTGTCTTAGACATGTTTCTACCCACACAAGGCTCAAACTGATGGCCTTTGTTTGCCATCTTCTGGAACGAGTATCAAAAGTGCCTTGTCTTTGGTCCTTGCGGAGAAAAGACGAATATGAGTGTCAGAATTTAAAGGCTGATTAAGGGGTTGGCTTTGCTTCCGAATATTATCGTGACAAAATATGCAAGAGGCTGGGAAGGTCAACAAGTATATAACAGTTTGAAAGTCGGGCTTACATTGTATTGATCATCATTCGCATCAATTCATCTCTCAACCTGACCAAGAAAAGCTGAAGCTGGCCTTTTCATCAAGCAACTGGCCTCTACCATTCAATATTCACAATGCCTCGAACCATCCTCCTCACAGCCCTCGTGGCATTCATAACTACAATCATCGCCCAAACTCCCCTCCCTACAACATCTTGCACTCACCAGCCCGAGATCAAAGCTATCGTGGAGTGTCCCCCGGAAGCGATCAATTGTCCCGGCAGGACTACATCCTTTATCACCATCCAGACCGCCGAGCCACTCGCCAAGGTCGCCGTCTGTACAGAAGGGTGCGATGGACCTCCCTCAACGCCAAAGCCAGTGGTCCCAAATCAACAGGTTGTCGTACCATCTTGCCCCCCTGAAGGCTGCGCACCAGCAACTCTTTTCCCTACGCCGGCCCCTGCAATCAACTCGACTGCTAATGCTTGTCCTGCCGAGGGCTGTACTCCTCCTGCCGAAGCAGTACCTAGCGGTGATGACAGTACTGCTGAGAATCAAGGAACAGACTCTGATGAAGGGGCTGGCGCTGCTGGAAACGCGCCGCCGCTTGTTGTCAATGAGAGCCCGAGGCTTTACGTCCCCAGTATCCTCTCGGCCATAGCGGCTGTCATTTTCGGGCTGAGCCTGATGTAAGGCCGACCTCACAGGGTTATATCGGGGAAAGAAGACGGGAAATGTCTGATACACTTGCTCGACACTGGATGTTAGCAATGACTACGACTCGGAGTTCCGGTTGCTTTTGGGGCCTAGAGATGCTATAGACACTTGAATATAACTGTTATTAACTCAAAATATTCAGAAGCAATGAGTTTAATAGTATCACTATACTTTGTTCATAAGAGCTAGACTGGCAGACATTGTTAACTAGTTATAAGTCTCATTAGAAAGGAATGGAGGGGTATCGTAAAACTCGACCTTTCTCTGCACCCCAGGCCATGCCTCACTTCGGCGCCTCGGTCAGAGGCACATACCGAACGCCAAACAATTTATTCTTTGTGATATCGCCCTTGTCGTCCTTTTCAATCCTCCACACATGCTGGTTGTACCCGAGACCATCGTCATCCACGGGGATAAACATGCTATAAACGTCAGTACTGCCTCTGAAGCATCCCCTTCGTATATGTACTCACCATCCAGGCGCCTTGAGCTGCTCCAGCAATTCCTGATGCACCTCAGCCGCCGAAGCCCCGACGTGGATGACATCCCACCCCTGACCCTCACTCTGCTCTCCCTCCCTCGGCTGCTCAACCCATCCCTTGCGCCCATCACCGAGCCTGAACCTCACCTTACCGCTCTCCAGGAACGCCCTTCCTTCCGCACTCTTACCCATGTTTGTCTCGCCTAGCTGCTGCAGCTCTCGAATGTGCTCCAGGCCGACAACGAGGCCCTTGTCCCCGACGAGCTCGGCCATGACGTGCGTCAGATAACCCGACCCAGAGCCGATGTCGAGGACGCGTGGGGACGGGGATGTTTCCGAGGGAACGAGATAGGAGAGGACGTGCTCGATGGCCGAAGCGTGCATGTGAGGCGCTGAGATGGTTGCTGAGTGGCCGATGGGCTGCGGGGAGTCTTCATATGGCATCGAGGGGGCGTAGTGCGCACGGTCGACCTAATATGTTAACGAGGTAAATTCGAAAATGGGGAAGTCATTGGGGCGCTGTACCTTAAGAAATGCCTCTTTGACTTGGGGATCCCTGATGAGGCCGCTCTTCCACATGTTTTCGATGAGCGCCGAGTTGGTGGCGCCCGTGCATCTCCAAGCCATCTTGATATTGAGCTTCCGTTGCGAAAAGTGTCTGTGTCGGGGAAGTATACTGCAAGATTTTGGGAGGGAGCAGCAGCTCGAGGATAGCAGTGGAAATCGAAGTAGCCCCTTCGAGGAAGCCACGGTGAAGATGTGTAGGAGGGCGAAGCTATCGCTGTGGGAGTGTGATGCGGGGAAACCAGGCTATACAACGGTTGCAACTGAACGGGCGTGTCAGAGCGGGTAGGTGTGCTTGGTTGGCGAGAAGAGAACAACGTTAGAGTCAGGCGGTGACAGTGGCAAAGGTTGCGCTGTTGCAATAGCTCAAGTTGGTGAGTGATAGATGATAGCAAGTTGACGTTAGACGGCGGGAAGCTGGTGCGGGGCCGAAATCCGGGGAAGCTTCCTCTTGGACCACAGCCAATCGCAATGGAGGGTCGAGCCGGGGCCGGGGGGAATCCACCGGAGCTGGGTCTCCCGGGCCCGATGCATCCCCGTCCACTAGATGCGGCTACTTTTAGAAATATCTCGATGGAAAAGGCAATAACTAAACAAGGATCTTACCTATCAGTAAAGATTGAGACCGCAGTGCCGAGGACAAACGAAATTCATATCGTTTCGTGGTGCTGTACTGGACTAAAGCCTCCAGGGCGTTTCCATGCCGGTGGGGAGTCTGGGAGAAACTGAGCCCGTTCAAGGAGAACCGACGCAGAATCTCTCGTCATCAAAAGGCAAGCGGCCAGGCCTCGGGTCCCTACCCAGCTCAAATACAAGCAACACATGGTTAGAGCAGCATTCCGTGTTAAAAATAATCTATTATATGAAAATGTGCCTCGAAGCAGCCATGGACCAAGGCGTATCTTCATCGCAACGGAACGGCAATTGTTTACAGCCGTGGTGAGCCCATCGGTATGATACGCGTATGATGTACGGATGTAACTATGCCTTCAGGAACAAGCCCTACGAATCGCGTGTAAGGAGCAATAGCACACATAAGCACTGTATTATTGGTTAGTTAAGTAGCTCCTCCTAAACCCCCTTTCTTTATGTGCTTATTCCCCGCGGTTTCTCGTGGGTTCAGCAATATTACTGGTAATTACCTGCTTGGGTTTGTACTGTACTCGCCTTATTTCAATGGGCAATCAGAGACGGTCAGATTGTGTTTATTTTGATAGACGTATGAAAATGCGTGCGACGCGCCAAACAGTAAGCTTGTAATAGGAACCCAGATATCCATCCCCCGCCCAACCCAGACAGACCCGAAAACGCCCAAGAAAGCAACGCCTGCGCCTCTCGACGATTGATGCGCTTGCATGATGGTATTGTACAGTAACCTCCAAAATGTCCAGCCCAGATGCATACGCCTAAACAACACGCTCGTTCGACTCGCCCTCTGCAATAATCGGAACACCCAGACCACGGTCCGGGCTTTGCAGAACAAGCTGCTCGTGTCGTCGTGCCCGCAAGAACTCGGCAACACTCTTGATAAGGAGAAACCAGCCGACAACCATGAGTACGTAACCTAACCATTCGCCGCCGCTTATGCTGCCAAGATCATCGTCGGTTACGTCGGTCTGCTGAAAGTCGTGCGAGTTGGGGTCCGGCGGCGCAGCGTAACCGTCGGGGCCGTTCATAGCGGGGGGCTCGTCCTCGGAGGCGCCCTTCATGTAAAAGCCGTATTGAATAAGTGTGATACCAAGACCAGCGCGAGAGCCGTTCTTGGCAGCGTGGGTCGAGTGAAGAAGATAGGTAAGGAGAAAGCCGACGAGTTGGAACGATGTCGAGATCATGCCGTTCCAGATAAAGGAGAAAAAGGATCCAACAGGCATGCCGTCGATATATACCTCGTCAGGGCCGCCCATGCCAGGAGCGAGAATGGTGGTTTCCCAATACGGGGGAGCAGCGTCGGCGGCCGCTTGTTCGTAGGACTACAAGTGGTCAGCCTGTAATCAAAACAATCAAGTCTAAATGTCACATACCGGTGGTAGCTCATCCTTCTCCGGGTCACTGCTACCTCTCTCCGGACGCGCGGACAAGTTGGCAAATACACCATCAGATCCAGAACCTCCGCCCACGACCCTCGTTGATCTTGAACCTGATGGCGTTGGTACCGTTGCCGTCGGTGGCTGAGCAGGCGGTTCGAAGGTGCCGACATTCTCGGTTGACGATGAAGAAGGTGGTGTTGAATTGTGCCGCATCAGTCGCCTCCGGTCGTCGACCTCGTCGTCGCTATCGTCATCGTCGTCAAAGGCATCGGCAAGGGTGGAGTCGACCTGGCGCTGTCGCGTCGGCGAAGAAGATCGGGAATGAAACGAAGGCGGTGGCGAGTTTGGAATAGGCTCAACGAGGTGATTATTGCGGGTGTTGACAGAGCTATCGACGTCGTCTTCGTCGTTGACGTTGATCTAGAGTAGAGAAATTAGTAACCCATGACTATAAAGACTCACGATGCGCTGATACTTACTCGTTCGTATCGTCCCGACATGATGGCTATCGTCTGGCGGTGTCGGGCGGCCTCCCAGGTCCGCTCACCACTAACAAATGGAGTACGCACGAGAGGAGAAAGTGGTCGCAGGGGTATCGAGGTAAAAATAGAGGACAGAGAAAGAAGAGAAGAAGAGGAACAAAAATGAGAGAGGAGTTGCAATCTACGAGCGCAAACAGGTGACGAGCCAGTGCGAAAAGGGGAGGTTTTCAGGGAACGACGTGGAAAGGTTTTGGTGGTGTTGCGTTGCCTCCGGCCGTTAACGAGACGAGGAGAAACCAAGAGTCGGGGGGGCGTGCATTAGTCAAGATGCGGTTGTACTCCGACGGATTTGGCGGGCGGTATTGGCACAGTGCGGAGTTATGTGAAGGGCTTACAAAGGCAGGTGCGGATGAAACGCCGGCGGACGCTACGGGGGCCCGTCTGTCGACTTGTACGAATGGATGATGCGGAGATCCAATAGCGCACTGTGTTTGTGTCTCACGATCCCACTGGGTGACGACTCCGGATACGAGATGCGTCTGGCTTGAATATTATGTATGCTTCTGGAGGGTTTGACTATTATCCTGCCCCTTGAATCAGATATTGGATAATTGCTCACGGCTCAAGGGGAGCTTTAGCACTGAACCCGGCAGCATCATCCCCTTCGAAACAGGCAGCCAGGGTATTGACGGAGGAAAGGGTCCTGAAAGGCCCTGGATGCGATTGTGAGGTGGCTGTGTCCAGCTAGATCCACCTCCACAGACCACTCAAAGCTGAAATTCAAGGGTCTTGTGGCGGCCTGAGGCAAGTGCCACATGATCCAATCAGATGGTCTTCCAGGACAGTCTGAGGATGCATCAAAACTGTCCTGCGCACACTGTACTGGGGAATTTCTTCAATGGTTGACGTCGTGGAATTCACCTGCTGCAGTTCGACTCCCAGCAACGACACTCGCCCTCAACTCACAATGTCGCGCTCATTATCAGTAAGTTCAAGTATACTCAAATACTACAAAAGCCTTCTCAACTAACCCTGCCTCTCCCGCAGCGCAAAATCTACTCAGATGTCTTTGCCCGCTGGCCAAAGCAGGCCCTCCGGCCCGATCACCAGCTCCAAGATGTCCTCGGCAAGACCGTCACGGAGCGATATGCGAACTACAAGCCCTCTATGGAACATGAGGAGCTACTGAAGGCGAGGGCGCTGCAATTCCTCCTGCAGGATCGGTATAGCGACCGGGTACGTGCGCTTGTTTCGATATAGGGACTTTAAATGCTGACTCGAGGATAAGTTCAAGCTCAAGGGTCGGCTCCTCGAGCCCAAGAGCCAGCCGACGTACTTTGAGGATCTGGTGAGGGAGATTGACGAGGCGCCGAATCGATCGTGGCTGGAGAGGTTAGGCAAGAGGTTGTCCGGTATGATTCGATTCCAGTAGACGCAGGGCGTTTCGTGGAAGAGGTGGTGATTGTTCGCCAGAGAAGAGGTGGCTGCTGGCGTGTGAAAGATACCCATGAGACGATATCTGGCTGACTTCTGGTTGTATATGTACTTGTACAATGACTGTATCAAAAGCGATCTTGTTTTCACGTTTGCGAAACTGCTACCGTCTAGAGTTCTACCTTTGCAACCACATCGATTTTCTTTCGATAAGTCCAAGTATCCGAGTGAAAATTGGCCTGGGAAAAGAAGAAGCTCGCTAATGCCGAGATATGGGTGAATAAGACATTGCCTTCTCCCACGCCGGCTGATAACTCTTCGACAACATACTGATCCATGGAGAAGCCGGGCCTACTAAGATGACGATATTTCTAAAAGCGCTGAGCAAGATTGTAGGCAGTGACCTCATCATATCCATCCTCAAAGTTGGCGACTTGATACAGTAATTAAGCTGGCAGCATCGGTAAGTATATGTCCTAACGTTAGATGATGTCAGGTAGGACGCTTAGGGCGTTGCCTGGAGTTTTGACAACGATTCCATATTCTGGTGAATACTTTGCAAAGTCCTTGAGAGTGATCTCAAGTGGGCGTTGAATCTGCGCGTCATAGGGTACATTAAGGCTTCAAGCGATGAACATCGCATTGAATGAAAGAGGGTCGGCGAGGTTAAGGAGATGCTGGTAGCAAGCCCCTCTAGGTTGCGAGACGGGAAGGGTGAGGAGTATCTACCTACGTACGGAGTAGTTAACTACCTACCTAGTTAAGTACCTAAATCAATAAAGAAACTGCGCGTAAAACTGCCCGTAAAACTGACACTGCATGACACATACTCGCCTGTAATTTGGACGAGGTTGTACTCTTTCAGCGCCTGGCCTCCCTGTCGGTCAAGCCCCAGCGACATCGGCGCCGAGAACCGCACGTGTGAAGCTGTTGCAGTGACGAAATCAACTTGATCATCGTCCCCCACGTTTCCGGAAAAAAAGTTCCCCAGATCAACCTCAACCTCCAGGCACGACAACCGCAAACATGGCGTCGACCTCGCAAGAAGCGGACAAGAAACAAAAGCCCAGCGCCCTGCGCTCCGTCATCGCTGGGTCGACCGCCGGTGCCGTCGAGATTGGTACGTGTTTCCTACGCCCATTCAACTCGGAGGCTTTGCGACTGACAAGAAAGTGTAGCCATCACCTATCCCGCCGAATGTACGTCCACGTAGCCCAAACGAACCGGTCGCGCTAAGGGGAATCGGGACTGATTGGAGCGTGTAGTTGCAAAGACCCGGTCGCAGTTGAATCGACGGTTAGCAGAAGGGCAGAAGCTCCCATGGCCGCCGTTTGGCAAGCAGTGGTATGCCGGATGCACCACTCTGATCATTGGAAACTCGGCCAAGGCTGGAATTCGTACGTGCCATCCCTTGGACGGTGGTGTAGCAAATGGATCGGCTGACAGGGGATAGGATTCATGGCCTTTGATCAGTACAAGGCGCTCCTGGCCGACGAGAATGGCAAGCTATCAGGGCCGCGAACCGTCATTGCGGGCTTTGGGGCTGGAGTGACAGAGTCATTACTCGCTGTCACTCCCACCGAGAGCATCAAGACCACCCTGTAAGTCCTACTCTTTGCCCCGGACATTGACTCAGCGGAGACTCACGAAGCGCAACAGCATCGACGACCGCAAGTCCGCCAAGCCCCGAATGCGCGGCTTCCTCCACGCCGTCCCCATCATCGCCCGCGAGCGCGGCCTCCGAGGCTTCTTCCAGGGCTTCGTGCCCACCACGGCGCGTCAAGCCGCCAACAGCGCCACCCGCTTCGGCTCCTACACCTTCCTCAAGCAGCTCGCCGAGTCGTACACGGCGCCCGGCGAGAAACTCGGCGCCGTGGGCACGTTTGGCATCGGCGGTCTCGCGGGCCTCATCACCGTCTACGTGACGCAGCCGCTCGACACGGTCAAGACGCGCATGCAGAGCATCGAGGCGCGCAAGGTGTACGGCAGCACGTTTAACTGCGCGAGGACCATCTTTCAGCAGGAGGGCGTCCTGACGTTTTGGAGCGGCGCGCTGCCGCGGCTGGCGAGATTGGTCGTTTCGGGAGGCTTGGTTTTTACCATGTACGAGAAGAGCATTGAGCTCATGGATAGGATAGACCCCGAGAAGCGGTACATCTGAGGCGTTGGGGAGGTCATCATGAGGTTGCGCTATCAGGTCCATGTCCCACGACGTAACTATCTGGTGGGTGCATTGTATTAGAACTTTTCAACTACAAGTCCGAGTATAGAAAAGAACTCGAGCTTCATTGTTTCATTCACATGTCTCACGCGATCGAGTGAAGTTATCCTGCTTGTCGCACGAAAGAACCAACACGACCTATTTGACAATAGACGTTGAGGCCTTGTTCTTGATTATGATTCCAATGGTTTCCTTGCACATGAGTTGAGTTACGCGTCCCTGGTGATATTGTGTAGATCGTGTGGAGATGCCTGGGCTTTGAGATCAGGGGGGGCATGAATGAGGAGTTCATAAGATGCACGAACAGTATGAACTAGTCTGGTACAAGAACATGGAAGTATACAAACAGCCTATTCCTACTTATTTATTCTATCTAGTGTATCATTTGACTCTGTCTCATCGTTGACATGGAAATCGTTACATAAATACATCCTCATGCTTCCTTTCTGCCCAAGACCCAAAAGCAAACCGTCATATACCAACCCAACTCCATCCCATGCTCGCTCATTTACTCTCTACATATCCAACTCAGCCCAGCCGCGCCCACTTCTCCTCCAGCGCAGCCTTCCACTCCGCAAAGCCCGCGATCTTTCCATTCCCCAGCAGAATCTCCCCCCTGTGCAGCACCCTCCCCAGCGGCGGCACCACGAGCCACGCGTGGTCGCTCCGGCAGATCAAATCGTCCCTGCGATCCCCCGTGGCGTTGCCCTCGCCCCGGATGACCCGCATGCACTTGGCGTCGTAGTAGTCGACGCAGTACTGGCAGATGTGGTACCCGTCCGACGGCGGGATCAGGTCCAGGCACTGCGCGCAGCTCTGCTGCATCGTCTGGATCTCGGGGAGCTTGGGCTCGACGCGCGTGAGCACGGGGGAGTCTGTGGGCGTGGAGGCGAGGGCCTTGGGATCGATGCGGCGCATCGACTGCGCGAGCGCGAGCGTGTTCTCCACGTCGTTGGCGGCGATGAAGAGACGCAGGAGGTTGTCCAGCGCGTACTCGTCGTTCTGCGCGTCGTCGTCGTCGAGGATCTCGAGGCTGTCGTTGATGAGTCGGCGCAGGTCGCGGTCTGCGTTGGAGGTGCGGCCTACAAGACGGTCGAAGAGGGCGAGGTAGATGGCGGCGACGTTGACGTCGGAGCCGACCATGTTGATGGGCATGTCCTGGTTATGATGCCTGTTCTGCTGGTCCCTGACCTTTTTCAGATCCTTGAGCCACCCCTTGGCTTCATCCGTTCCGATGCCCGCATGCAGGATCCTCTCCTTGTACAGTGCCGCGAGCTTCTGGAAGGCCAGGGCGTAGGCCTGCCGCGTGGGCACGTTTCCCCTCGGGCGGTATCCGAGCTGCGTGATCTGTTCGAACAGATCGATGGCAGAGTCCGTGTCGCGATCGTACGTGTACGCTGCGCCGAGGGAGAGGCGCAGGTAGAGCGCCTTGAGGGGATCGCGGGTTGCGGTCGCGACCGAGATGGTGAGGACGAGGCGGTCGAGGACAAAGTTGGTTGAGCCGACCTTGCTTGCTGCCTTGGGGATCCAGTCGATCACGAGGGGTTTGTTGTATTCCTCGAGGAGGAAGTCGACGAGGCGCGTTCGATCGTGTTCTCTATCAGTGATGTCCTCATCCAGTTCTTGGAGGAACTTGATGATCTCTTCGTGGCGGTTCTCTGTGGCCAGCAGCTCCAGGTATCCAACCTCTGGCTCGAAGTACTCCTTGTACTCTTTGTAGTCGAGGCCGGCGTCCCTGGCGCTCTTCATGGCTTTCTCAAAGTATCTCAGCGCGTTGTCGCAATCCGCAAGCTCCTCGTAGCAGCGCGCAATGAGGATGTGATCCTTGTACAAGCGCCATCTGCTCCCCTTGAGAGCCTGCTCGTCGAGCTTGCCACTGGCGATACTCTCCTCCTCGATGGTCTCGCATCTGAGAGTCTGCTCCAGAGCCTCCTTGAAGCGGCCATCCCTCGAGAGGCAGTAGGCGATGCGTCCGCGCGTCTCGACGCTGTTGTTGTCGAGGGCGAGGGCCCTGTCGTAGTGGAACAGAGCCTTGTTGGGCATCTCGTTGGTCAAGTAGGTGCTCCCGCATCGTCGGTGCCAGTGGGCGGTCTCGGGGATCTGCGCCCATTCTGCGGCCTTGGTGATGCGCTTGTCGACGGGGATCTCGGTCCAGTGTCTGTTGCAGTCTGACCAGGAGTAGCCATCCTGCATGAAGGCGATGGACTGGACGATCTTGAAGCAGAACATGGTGGGGATGTACTTGTTGAAGTCTTCTGCGAGCCAAGCTCGGGCATAAAAGTCGCCAATGGGCTTGAAGATACCGGGGGACTCGCCGACGGCCTTCTTAGCCCATTCTCTGGCTTCGGGGCTTATCGCGTCGAGCACGTCTGGGTCGGCCATCCATTTCTTCAGGCCCTTCATGTTCTTGTCGGTGAGCACGTCGAGGCCCTCGTCGTTCTTCTCGTACATGAGTGTCCAGTCGAGGATGATGTTGTCGTCGGTCAGCATCTTGTATACCCGCTGACCGAGCTCACGCTTCTCAAGGCCTGGGAGAGTTGCTGGGTCGAGAACAGCCAGATGTTCTTGCCAGTACCAAGCAGCGTACTGCTTGATGGCCTCTCGACCCTGACCCAGCTTGTACTTTTCGAACCAGGCCTTGTCGGTGAAGATGGATAAACAGGTCTTGAGGATGTGGATTCTGGCTGCGGTAGGGTCAAAGCCAATAGTTGGGCCTTTTCCACCGGAGCCCAGCTTGGCCGAGTTCTCCTTGCTGAAGAACTCCTTGACTGAAGTGTGGAAGAAGGTGACCCACGTGGTGGACTTGTTGGATCGGAACTCCATCTCACTCATCGGGTCAAAGAGATCGGGGCTCCCAGCACCGCTGAGCCCACGGACTGGACTTATTCCTGCACTCCTCGAGGGGCTCAGCTGCGTAGGGCTACCGTGTCTACCGGGAGAGAGGGCACGCTTCAAGAAGTCCTCCGATCCAGTTGGCGGCGATCGTCCAAAGATGCTCGAGCTTCTTGGGCTATCGCCCTTGCCGGACCCAGGGCGACTGGCTGAGCTTGATCGTCGACCCGAGCCCGGCTCGCCATTCTTAATGCGCTGCTGCTTCTCGTGCTCCCTGATCAAGTCGTCAGTCGTCAGTCCGTCTTCACGCTCGAGCTCAAAGAAGCATGCGTATTGGCCTCGCAGCGTCTCCTCGAGATTGAACGGACGGTCGCCGATCTTGAGGATGACGACAGCTTCCAGCTGCTCGAGGCTCAGCACCTCCTCGGCGCATGCGGCCCACTGCAGCATCTCGTTGAGATCCTTGGCCTGGTCCTCGTACAGCGTGTCGGAGAGGTTCTTGAGCGTGCGCGCAAGCATGCCGTTGATCTCCTTGGGGTAGGACTGCAGGCTCTGGAAGATGGTCTGCGGGTGTCGCTTCCGGCTGATCTCTTCCAGCATGAACTTGGCCAAGATGAAAAGACCGGCTGCCTGCTTCACCATGACCGCGACGATCTTGTCCTTGAGCTCGGCGTCGGCGTTCCGGAGGTTGCGGAGGCGCCAGACGCTCTCTTCAATGTACGACCGGACATCCTCGGCGTTGCGGTCAGGGGTGACGTTGAGAGTCGTGAGGACCTGGCCGCCTCGACTGTCTGGGTCAAGTGAGTAGGTCACCGTCTCGGTCATATACGCTCTTCCAATAAGTGCGACCTGGACTTTGCAGTGGTCGGGCCGCTTGACAGACTCGTCGTTGGAGCCTAGCTGACCCAGCAGCTCCTCAACCTCGGCGGAATCTGCCTCGTCAATGCCATCGAGGAAGATGTACAGTGTCTTTTCCAGCTTATCCTCCTGGAACGGCTGGACGAGCAGTTTTCGAAAGGCGCTAGGAACAGTCCTGATCTCATCGGTGCTGCGGAGGTTCTTGAGGAGCTGCTTTGCGTAGAAAGCGTCGCTCTCACTCAACTGGTAGGCTACATCTCTGAGTGCCTGGAGGACTGATCTCGTCTCTGGGTTGTTATCGCGGAAGTAAAAGTATGCGATATGGGGTAGTTTCTCTGTGCCCCATGCCACCATTCTCGTCGTCAGGAAAGACTTTCCCGTGCCTGTACGGGTAGTTAGCACAAGTATCGAGATTCCACATGCTGTAGTAGTACCTACCAGGGGCACCGGATATCCACATATATCTTGTTTCTGTGTTTATCCACGCTTCAAGCGCCTCGTCCTCCAGGATCCATTCTCCAGTATGTTCTGCCCGTGATTTGTTAAATGAGGTGAAGTAGTCTTCCGGAAACGGTGAAGGGTCCAAGATCTCCTTGAGCTTGTCCTGGTGTGCAGCGCTTGTTCGCTCACGGGCCTCGGATCGCATCTGAAGAACGGTCTGGTTGACCTGGGTCACGATGTCTTCCACCCGATCGGTCTTGACGTTGAGGCTATTCACCCTCCCGTAAGTGTCGGCGAGAACCTGTCTCTCCTCGCCGATGTTGAGCGCCTTGAGCTTCTCAAGAGCGCCCTGAACGGGGTTGTCTCTGCCAAGCATATTCCTGAAGTAGGCTTTGAAGCGCCCACGTTGGACTTCCTTGGCGGCCAGAACGAACACCTCGAACAGAGTAGCAAGAATGGTAATGACCTTACTCCGCAGCGCATCCGACATCTGATGCTGGATGTACACGTCCAGTCGTGATGTGAAATCCTGCAGCCTGGTTAGTAACTAAAGCCTCACGCACAAGCGGGGTTGCGACACATCACACACCTTTAAGTGCTCAAACAGCTCCACGATGGAGTCGTACGCTGAAGAGACGTCCCGGGCGGCATTTATCAAGTAGGCCACGGCGCCGTAGATGCCCTCGGCCGGAGCAAACATGTCTGAAGCGGCGCCGGCCACGATCTCTCCCACGATCTCGACAGGCGCGAGGGCGTTCGAGAGGGCGCTAAAGATTGTCTGCCGCTTCTCGCGGAACTTTGTGAATCTCTCATTTTGCTTGTCGATCTGGCCCAAGAGGTCATTGATGGACCTGATGGGAGGATTTAGAAAGTCGTCGAGTTTCTCCCTGGACGAGTCCGAGTAGAGTCTGCTGGCATCTTTGAGGATCTGGTTGAACTGGGCTTCGGCGCCCGTCCCCTCTTTACGGTCCGCCATGATGCCTTGACGGGGCCGCAGAGGGTTTGCAGGGCGATATTTGGTATTAGACCAAAGGTACAAGTATTGGTCAAAGGTTCAAAGATACTCGAATTGTTGAAGAGAAAGGGTTTGCAGTTTTTCATTAACCGCCCAAGTCCTCAAAACTTCATGTCAGTGGGGGCCAAAAGGCGCTGTGAGGCATCGACAACCTAACCCCTGCATCAGAGTCACAAATAGAATTACATACGGGTAGCACGGGACGGTTATGACGGGGTTGTTTATCTCCTTGGTTGCTTTAAGGCATCATTTAGGTCACGACAGGGGGTCTGATTCAATCAGAATCTAGCCAACTTAAGGTACATCATCCCCCACCTATTTTCCATGATGAGAGATGTCAAAGCAGTTCCCCTCTTTACATAACGGTACATCATATAGCTCACATTCTTCGAGACACTTTCTGTTACCCCTATGTATCTGCATGATTACTCAGGAAAATATGGGGCTGGTACGGTCTGATGCCTTAAAGCAACCAAGGAGATACGTCAACGCCGAGGATCTGCGGCTTACTGTACGCATATACGGGGCATATATACCATGCCTCTGTCGGTAAGGCTGAAGATGCCGGAGGATGGGCGATCTCTAGGGCTGTGTGTGTGAGACACACGACCAGATTGTGGATGGTAACGTAACTATGTATAACTAGTTAGTAACGTTAGGGGCCTAACTAAAAGAAAGGTCTTTGCTCTTTGCCACCTGAGCAATGCAGCTACAGAAGCAGTGAGGGTGAGTTGACTCTCACTCAACAGAGGCCGTGTCCAAGACCCTTATTACAAAGTAGACTACGGAGTACGGACTACGAAATACACGCAGACAGAGGCTTCAGAGGCTTGAAACCCGTCGGAGAAGCCTAACAGGGATTGTCCTTTTCGTCTGGGGCATCACCCTGTAAGAGACCCCACAGCCAAGCAATATTGGGTGGCTTAGGCTGTACCGTGACCAGCCATGACTGTACGGGTTGAAACAGGCAGAGAGGCTCTGCCATTGGGTTACGTTGCTGCGATGAAGCGGCTCGGGCTGGTTACGTAGTCGAGAAATGCCTTGTTTAAGGTGTTTTTCCCTCTATCTCGGGCGACCCTCGGTTTACCTACACAGTAATCGTCGTGTAACGTGGGCATCTTATAACGGTGTAATAGACCAATCTTTCTGGATGCCCCGTTCTACATAGTATCATAACTAATCACGGTTCATAAGAGGAAATATAAAGATCAAACAATCATATCCACGCTATTATATCACTGCCGGTCCAAACATCAGCACTCATTTTTTATTCAATCAATCTCAACTATGATCGGTAATGACAGTCCATTGAGAATGAACATTATATAGCTCCTTTACCCGAGGTCCTCACTATGTTAGCTTGTGGCAATTTCTACCCCGTTACTCGTGCCTCTAACCCGACAATACAACCTATACCTGCCACTTCACTCGCTTGTCCCTGAACAGAGAAACCATCCCCATGGGCAAGAGTCCCGGATCGACGATGTTCATTCCCCCAAAGCGGTCAACAAGCTCAGGCCCATACAGCATCGCCACCCAGCGCCAGTAAGGCTCCATGCTGCTCCAGTCCTCTGTGATGCCCCTCAAGTTCGACTGTCCACACAGCTCATTCAGCGCGCTGGCCACCTTTCCGTCGTCCGCCTCGACGCTCTTCTCCTCGGGCCTCTTCATCAGCTGCTTGAACACGTCGCGCAGCTCAAGATTCGCTTCGTGACTCTCAAAGAAGAAACACTCTCGGTACTTGACGTACTCTTCAAAGGACATGAAGGTATCGCGATCGTGTGCGGACTCGGGTGTCCAGTCTGGGTTGTCGAGCGCGTACCGGTCCTGCTTGATGCTGCCGTCATGAAAAGACTCCTTGGCTTGTTTGTAGGCTTTGCGCTCTGCCTCGGAAAAGTCATCGAGGAGCTTGGAGGGAGACTCGGGCACTTCGTCGTGGACCTGGAGCAGCGAGATGAACGGGGACTGGAGGTCGAGGCCGCCTAGCTCCATGGGGAGGTAGAGGTAGCCGTCGGGGATGTCGGTGATGCCGAAGCGCTGGCTCAACGACTGCTTCAGATACTCGGCCACGCTGGATACCTTGGTCTCGCCTGGCTGGGGTAGCGTGGAGAAGATATGTCGCTGGATACGCTCGTGCGTGGCGAGCATGTTGTCGACGTGCTCCCGACCGAAGCAGTGGGCTGCCTTGCCAAAGTTGGAGTTGAAGAAGGTGGTGGCATACGAGTTCCAGGCTTGGATGAAGCCAAAGATGCTCTTTCGCTTGCTGTGCAGTTGTTTGTGCAGCTCCTCGATGTGGGAGTCCACCATGACCTGGTCGATCTCGAACCTGCCCGTCTGCGGTGACAGGCGCAGAAATCCCCAGCGGATCTCGCCCTCAGGGAGGGACTTGTCGATAGCCAGTGTATGATCCTTCTTATTTGATATGCGAACAGTACCGGTCCTGGCTGGGTTAATCTCTGTCCCGGTGACGGCAGTGAACTCAGTTATGGTCTTCCAAGCCTGCACAGCAACGCCATGATGGCGCGACCAGAACCAGACATCGTCATGGGTCCGCCAGAGACGGTTTCCGGAAGTTGACTGGTTGATGGCAAAGTCGAGGCAGAAGAGAGTGGTCTCACCAAAGACATCACTGAGTACATGCGAAGCTGGTGTTCCGCGGCGCCGCTTGCGTGCTGCGGCTGAGTTGTCATCGTCGACAAACTTCAGGGGGGCCTCGAGGAACTTTCTGAAGAAGTCCAGCCAGGTATCAGAGACTCCAAAGTATTTGAGAACAGTAGAAACAGTTTCGTGCGGAAGAAGTGGGTTCCAGCTCTCAAAGACGGAATGAAAGGCAGTCAACTCGCCGTATAGAGATGTATTGATGGCCATTTCAGTTGACAACAAGTGCAAAAGAGTCTGCTTCAGTGCCATGGGGTTGCGGGATCTGTTATCACTGTCATCCTCGTCATCGTTATCCTCTTCATCTTCTCTATCAACTATGATCTTCCTATGCCGCATGGCCCCTCCCGCCGAGGGCGCCGACTTTCGAACAGCTTGGGTCGCTCCCATTGATTTTCTGGCCGTCTGCTTTGTCCTACCTGCTTTGCGCTTGAGGCTGGCAGGGGCAAACTGTTCATATTCGGCCTCTTCTTCACCGTCTGCCACTTCTGTAGTCTGGTTCTCGTGGTCGAGAAGCTGCGCCATGAAGTATTTGGAATTGTAGATAGTGGTTCGGCGAGATTCAAGGCATGGCGAGCGGTCGAGTGATCCGAGATAGTACCCCAGTCTCAGCTTATCAGCCTTGGGGATATCCTTTCTGGCGGACTTCCAGGTCCCATTGGAGCGACGGAACTCTGTAAAGACCCTTTTGAAGAGAACACTCCACTTGACTCCGATGAACTGGAGGAAGATTGCCTGAAGTAGGTCTTCGTGCATGTGGATATTGTAGATGCCGCTGATCTTTCGTCGCATCTCGACTGGCACGGAAGCCTCGGAGCTCCAGCTCCACGTCTTGAGAGCACTCATACGCATATTGAGGACATCCGCAATCTCATTGAGAATGATCTGATTACCCTGAAAGTCCCTCAGAACCTCTCGCTTCTCGTCCGAGAGCAAGTCGGAAGCATAGAGGCCTTCAATGGTGTACCCTAGAGTGTAGAGGTTGAACTGGTTCGGAGTCGCAAGCTGTGCCTCAAAATTGTATACTGTATCTCGGAGAATCTGCAGGGCATCGGATATTGGCTTGGTCTCCTCGGTTTGGCCTCCAAAGAGCCGGTCCAAGTATTTCTTAAGCGCAGCCTCGTTCACGTTGCCTGGCTCAAAGACCATCTTTTCCCATTCCATCCTGGACTCTAGCTTGGCGGTGTTGCCAACAACTTCAAAGGCGTCGCCCATTTCGACGTCATCACCACCCGTGTCATCTTCTTCCTTGTCCCCTGAAAGCCATTCAGTGACGAGCTGACCGTAGAGTGAGGCGTATTGGAACTTGAGAGACTGCATGTCCAAGTGACGCAGCAGGGACTGTTCCCAGGCATCCAGCATCTTTGCAGAGACGGACGGATCACATTTGGCCTGGCCGAGAAAACGGTCCATGTTCTTGAGCTCAGTCTCTAGACGTGCATGTTTGGTCTGCTTGGTCACGACCTTGCCGGCCTTGTCAAGCTTGATAGCGAAGCACTTCTTGATGCCATCACTCAAGAGCATAAGGCGTTTCACGGCGTCATCCTCGACCTGGAGGGAGGCTAGAAGAGACGCCTTAGCCTCTTCAAAGCTGGAGCGTCTCTTGGAGAGTTCGTCGAGCTTGGTGTTGGTGATCTCCTGCAGAGTCTCCGAGAAGACGCTGCCAGAGGTGGCCATGATGTTCTGGTTGGTGCAAGGTGTTTCTTGGAGGAGGTGTCTTGATGTTTTTGATGTGAGGCTTGATGAAAAGAAGAGGGCATTGATGAGGTGATGGAGTAGGAGGTATAAGAGTAAGATAAGGGTGTCTGACAAGGGAGTCTCATGTACCTTATATAGGTAGGTAGTCCTCCGAGGATCTAGCGTCCTCAGGCCACAGCAGAGGGGGAACTTGGCTGCAACGACCAAGTCCTTAACGTTACACACCAATCACAAAAGTGTGTGTATACTCAGCTCTTCGATTATTGGCTGGATGAATCACCTGTTTAACGCATGTCCATACGAGATGGTCTTTGCGTAAGTTGATGGTTGACATCTGTTGAAAGTTAGACTGTTCTGCGGTATAACTTATAAGACAAAGGTGGGGGGCATCTCCAGGCTGCCACCTCATCTGATGTCATTCCACCAACATAGTAGACGTTGAGATATAGGGAGAATAAAGGGATTTTCAGAATGAGAATATTTCAAATAGACATATAGATCTAGAAGGCGCTTACTCTTGCGGTAAGTCAGCCAGGATAGAAGTAGCCAGGTCTTTGGGAGACACTTCGGCCACTCCCAACAATTCGGAATCTGATGCTTGCCATGATGGCACAACGAGACAGCGAGCCTCACCCTCTTCAAAGAGCTGAGCAACTGCTAGGTCTAAGGTCCATCCTCCTTCGCCGTTTTTATGCTTCTCCCGTGCCTCTTTAATCAGTTCCTTGACCGTCGATCGCTGTACGTCCCATTGGCCTCCTGTGACGTCCTGGAAAGCTTCCAACAGGCTGTTCTGGCAGGTCTTGATCGATACAACTCTGACCGATCGGTTGGCCGTCTCATTTGGGCGTTGAAGTACGCCCACAGCGGCTTGTCCAATACCTTGCAAGGTGGTCCCTGTGAAGAGTTCTGTTCCAGAGTCGTAGATGACAGCTGAGTGCTGTGAGATGTTGAAGCCCATGCGAGGGAAGCGAGGAAGTGCCTAAAGAGTTAGTTGGTATGAACTACTTCATATTTTACTCCTACTTACCCAGTCGATAGGGTTTCCAGTGACGATACCCGTCCAGGTGAAAGATGGGTTTGCCTCTGCCCTGGTCTTGGCGTGATCTGTACCCGCCACGCGGTGAGCGCGAACAGGTTCAAACTCGGGAAAGCTTCGAAAGTCCGGACCCCAGCCAAAGTCATCAAGGATGAAACGTCTCACTCCAGCAGCCTCG
The DNA here is from genome assembly GCA_017140175.1 of Fusarium staphyleae. Taxonomy (NCBI): domain Eukaryota; kingdom Fungi; phylum Ascomycota; class Sordariomycetes; order Hypocreales; family Nectriaceae; genus Fusarium; species Fusarium staphyleae. Next base: position 4,168 of record JADDON010000549.1, on the reverse strand, counting down.
GCGGCATCGATCATTACGACTTGCAGTCCGATTCCGGCGGGGCCGACGGCGCATACCACTGCATGCTGGCCCTCCAATGCCATGGTTAGAGCTTTGACGGTATAAGCTGTTCTGATCACAGGAAGCCCAGGTGGAAAAGTGACCTTGGATTCGATGCGCGTAATGATAGTCACATCGAACCCGGCCTTTGTGAGAGCGGCTGTGATAGGCGTGCCGAAGTTACCAGAGGCCTGTGGTTTGTTCTAGTTAGTATTAAGGATAAAACGGTATGCTGAAGAGGGGATCTTTACTCCAAAAATAGCGACTTTCTTTATATTGGCCATCGTGATTTGCATAGAACCTATTAATAGAAGGATGGAGTGATGATATAGACTGTAAAAGTACGTAGCAAAGAGGTTCCTGTTTTGTAGTGAAGTGGCTGTCCCACACCTCACAAGGCGGAATTCCGCCTCGTAGGTAAGCACTTAAGTTAGCTAATTATTGGCTTACAATCTTAACTAAGTTGGTTACTTAGTTTAACGTTAGTAGTTGCAATAAGGCCAATCCATAGAAGTTAGAGCTATTGCGATATATATTATATTGTCTAAGAAAGGCTCTATCTAGAATATGTTTTGAATAAAACTTTGGAGTAAGCGGGTTATATGTTTGTCAGCAGTCTGAATAAGTGCGAGATAGGCAACTTACAACTCAATATCTGTGCTACAATGTATATTTTTGTTTCTTCAGCGCTGGCCTATATATACATGCCAAGATAGAGTCGTTGACTGGGTACTGTACTTGGGTTACTGTGCATACAGTGAATAAGTCCTGAGGCCAGTCGAAGATTCCCATTCTAGGCTGAGAAAGAGTATTTGTCTTGGGTAGAAAGGCATTGTCTTCAGAGTCGCTCGTTCATTCTGAGTCGGCCCGGAGATCTCAAAGTACGGCGCTTATTGAAGCTGATCTCGACGTCAAACTGACTCAAACATGTTGCATCTGGGTTATTGCGCCCCGTGGGCCGTACCAGCAGTCTCTTGCATCAGCTTGGGATAAGGTAGCTTCCGCTCTATCTTGGCAGCGATCCAGATATTCAGTTCCAGCCGGCTTATCAACTCTTGAGAGGTTGAGAAGTTGTAAATGCTTGAGTTATTGGTATGCCTGGCTGCCGCCGTCTTGGGCAAACTGTGCTATGTAACGTTAGAACATGATATTTCGCTCCGGAAACGCTTCATGTGGACAGCAGGTGTTACCCCAAGGCAGAGTAACATGTTTTGGCTCACTTACTGACGAGTTAGTTACGTAGCGAAGTCTACACTGCTAAACACCTGTGATCATATCAACAAACGACTTGGCGGATCTTGATCCTGTCAATTTCCCTGATCCTGATTCATGGAAAATAGACGGATATAAACCGGATTCGAGTTCGGTCATCGTTGGTCCGACTGCCCGAGCACTTCATTAACTGATCATCAACTCATGAACAACTCCTCCTCCACGTATTCTAACCGTAACTCTGAAATTGTACCCATACCTGGTTCTCATCATGTCATCTGAACAGCACTCGTTTACCTTTACAAACCCCGTCATCTCGGGTTTCAATCCCGACCCAACTGTCTGTGTCGTTCCAGCTTCCGGCTCAACTCCCACAACCTTTTATCTCAGCACCTCAACTTTCGAGTACTTTCCCGGCTGCGCCATCTACGAATCCGTTAACTTGATTGACTGGAAGCTCATCGGCCATGCTCTCACGCGGCGTAGCCAGATGGAGCTGCGCACCGTTGAACCTGGTGCGGGGAGCTGGGCCAGTACGTTGAGATACCGCCCCGAGGAAAAGAGATGGTACCTAGCCAACGGCCTATTTCAGAGATATCGGCCGACTGCGGATGTAAGATTTATATATTTGGGGGTGCGAAAAGGTGTTGATTAGAGCGGCATAGGAGCGCATTTTCCCCCGCGGCTTTTATGTGTGGACGGACAATATCAAAGATGAAAACGCGTGGTCCGACCCGGTTTACTTCGATAATCCTGGATTTGATCAAGATGTAAGTGCTAGGTTTGCCATAATGCCCCGTACTCACATATAACCAGCTATTTTGGGACGATGACGGCAAGGTATACCTTTCGACAACCATGCGTATGGCTCAACGATCCCCAGACTCCAAGAAGAAGGATTTTGCCATCCATATCTCAGAGATCGACATAAGAACCGGAAGAACACTCACTGCTCCTCGAATTATCCGCGAGTCTCCTCACGGTATCGCAGAGGGTTCCCATATCATCAAGCGTGGTGACTTTTACTACCTTTTCACCGCCGAGGGAGGCACCGAATCTGGCCATCAGGAATGGGTGCTCCGAAGCCGTGAAGGTCCATATGGTCCCTGGGAAGGCCAGGGGAAGCCGCTCTGGTACAACGGACCGGATGAAGAAGTACAGAGAACTGGTCATGCTGATGTGTTTGAGGACGGCGAGGGGCAGTGGTGGGCGGTGCTACTGGGAGTGCGTCCAGTTAAGCACGAGGGAGTATATATCGAGCCGCAGATGGGTACTCGACCGATGTCCACCATGGAGAATAGAAGCTAACTAACTCATGCAGGTCGGGAAACATTTCTCGTCAAAGTCGAATGGAAAGACGAGTGGCCAATTTTCAACGACGGTAAGAATATTGCCCTGCAAACCGCAGGCAGGGGCATTGTTAGGTCAGCTTCGAGTGCGGCCACTCGAAGCTGGAAAGCAGATCTCACACGAGATGATCTCGAGTTGGGATGGTATCAAAAGAGTGAGTCTCCGTTGTCCAAAAACGGGGCCCTTGCTTAACTACAGATCCAGATACTCCGCTAAAGCGGTCTTACAGCTTGAAGGAAAGACAGGGATTCTTAAGACTTTACGGAAACTGTTTCGACCTCTCGAGTCCCGAGAGCCCAGCGATGCTACTGAGGAAGCAGACCTCGTATGACCAGTCGTTCCGAGTGAAGATGGAGTTTAGGCCGAGGGCTGGAGGATACGAAGCTGGAGCGGTCCTCTGGTGGAGCCAATACTCGTATGCTACGCTAGGACTTGTTTCTTTCACGGACGACAACGGAGAGCTTAAGTGTAAGATCGAGTTCCGGAAACCAACAGGCAAGGCTGGAGAGTTCAAGGTATTACCGTCACTTTTTTTTTCTCCCCTTTGATGTCATAGTGTGACTGACATGATCAATAGGTCACGACCGCGGACGCAAAGAACGTTCATGACACGATCGAGTTCGAGATACAAGCCTCTCCTACAGCATACACCCTTTCCGTTCTGGCTGAAGGTAGTAAATCAGACTCCTTTACCGTTTTGGCAAAGAACTTGACAGTTGCTCCGCCTGTTGGTGGCTATTTCACTGGTGTCATGTTTGGGATATACTCATTTGGCAAGGGAGAGCCGGTGCTAGATCCTGCGGACTTTTCAAACATCAGCATCGAATAACTCTGCAACTAACTAGTTAGAGCAGAGCGAATAGTTACATGATGCAGTGTTGCTGATCTCGATTGGTAGCTACTACATAATAGTGTTTATTATTAGCCCTTCACCCTATCAAGCAGTGTAGGTAGGTAGACAGGGGAAAATGCGAAAAAGAAAAGAAGAAAAAAGTAATTCAATGGCATGTTTGAAACATGTGGCTGGATCTCTCCCGCCGGGAATTGAACCCGGGTCTCAAGCGTGACAAGCTTGCATACTGACCACTATACTACGGAAGAAGCCGGGTGTAAACACCCGAGTAGTTGGATCGGCTCTGTTGAGATGAGCGACGACAATGATCATTATATAGCCTAGTTGAACTAAGCGTTATAGGGTATCGTCCAGTGCTAGTATTTCTGCAGCCGCTATATTCATATCACAATGGGTTTAATCTTTGAGAGAGCGTCTTCCGCAGAGCTATGTGCATTGTGCCACGCTGCTTCTTTGTCTGCAGCCCTCGACGTAGATCTGCCGCTCTTAAAAATCATCGAATATATAGAAGACGATATTCCTAAAGCAACTCGGCGTCTAATCGATTTATATAATAAATTAAGCTATAAAATACCTAGCCCATAGGCGCCTATAGGTACCTATACTTATTATAGGTCGCCTATAGGTATAGGTAGGTAATCACTTAAATAATATAAATACCTATAATAGGTAGTTAAATTAGAGGTTATACCTATAGGTAAATAGTTATACCTA